>CM055849.1:25799666-26084759 GCA_029490765.1 Euthynnus affinis
TTGACGTCATCTGAACTTCTAGACTTGTTAGAACGGCGCGAACACGTAACCGTTGGTTGTTTTTGCTGGCCGGGGAGCGAGAAAGTTGCGTCCAGACTTTTGGACTGGTTCTGTATTTAACTGCTTGTTAATATCGAATAAATCAACTTTATGATTTCATGACGAGAATATATCATGTAGTATTAGCGGTAACTGGCTGAAAACTGCATGCATTAATCCGGAGCCGTGACTCACCGAAACGTATGACATAATATCTGCACAGTCACATCCATTAGCTGTCTGTGGTTAATGAAAAGCTGGAACAATCAAAGCCGGAGCTGTAAACACCCATTTTCAGAGGAAATCCCACCCTCGAGGATACCTCCACCCCCTCATGGGCAGAGTCAGTTTGAAAGCCTTCACCTAAGTGACCTTTAAAAAAACATACTTTTCATCATTTACTCTTACTATGATATTTCTTGCTTTGGCATGTCTCCTGCATATACTGGGATCCCTTAGAGGATTTGGAGTGTGGTAACAAGAAGCGGATATGTCTCAGCCACCACCTCCGAGAATGATAAATCCCTCTGAGGGGTTTGCACATTCAAAAAAAAAAAAAAAAAAAAAATCACTGACTGACCCAGGCCAGCCCACATACGTGTCAATAAATCTTCCTCTGTGGTCACACACTGGGCTGTAGTTGAAGTGAGTGAGTGAGTGGAATAATTTTTGCAGTTGAGGTAGCAGCTTACTTTTTGTTGTTGGAGCCTTTATTATGGCCCGGCAACTATTTATTGCCTCAATTGATATTCTAAAAATATGGGATCAAGCTAACTGGGCAAATCCTGAACCTGTCTCATGCAGGTTTTCTGCAGTTGGCAGGAAAATAATCCTGCCCTCTGGGGGTTTTTTTTATTTTATTTATCTTTTTATGCCAACCAATGAATTACTGTGTGTCATGCCCAGTGCAGCAGGTGATACTAAAGACTCTTAGCCTGCGTGATTTTACAGTGGAAAACATTTTTTTTCTAATTCGATGTCTTTAATTGTAAGACGTGACAGTGTCTCTGGTAATAAATGTCATTAATGATGTTTCAAAATAAGAGCCAAGTAAAGTAAGCTAGGTGGGACACAATAAGAAAACATTAGATTATTATTATGAAATTATAGCTGCATGTTAATTTACTTCTTTTACATTTTTACAGCATTAGAAATGTGAACAGAAGAGTATTGTGACCTGTAAACAACTTCGTATCACCACAAAAAACACCACTTTGTTCTGCTTTTTACTGCATCATGTGGGTAGATTGTTTCCACCTGCTGGTCGAATACTAATCTAAGGGATCACAGAGGGAATAAAAGCATAAGAAAGAGAAGAAAAAAAAAGATATTTTCACCTCTTCAGACCTCTAAAAAATCCTTCAAATGAAACAATCCAAGAAGAAGGAAAAAAAATCCCTCTTTTATTGAACTGGTCACAATCCAAAGACCACAACCTGTGATAAGGGGTCACAGGTAGACTTATAGCCTCAATTACAGTGGTCACAAGCCAAAAAAAAAAAAAGTTTCTATTACTGCAGTATGAGGCAAGTGCAATAGTATAACATTAGTATGTTTTAGGTTTTGTAGGGTTTAGTTAACGTGCATTGTTGGCCCGTTGATCCATACCTTTAGATTCTACATTAACATAAGATATCTGATGCTGTTTCAGGTCAGCAGTCAAAGTAATGAATGTTCAAGTACTGGCAGTGAGCATAGCAGCAAATGAGAATTTGTGCTTTCATTAAATCCTTACCTAGTTTCCCCCCAAAAAAGTTGCAATATTCATTTAGTTATACTTAGCAATTAAAGTGCAAATAATCATAATTACTGTATGTGTTTTTCAAGTACTTCCCTTCCAGTGGCAAACAAAGAAAAGGTAGGAACTCCCGAGCAAAGAGTAAATAGAAATGGATTGTTATACAGTATGAGTGAGCCAATAACAGCATCATTATCCTCCACAACAAATATAGAAAACATCATTTTGAGCTCAGGCTTGTTTGAATTATTTCCAAGTAGCAAAGTGCTTTGAGGCCTGAGACGTGATCCCCCAGCACCATCCCTGCTATTAAGTTTGCAGAAATGCAGGCGGCCCCTTTGAAATGCGCAGAGGCCACACTGCGTGTACAAACACAGTATTGTTCACAAAAGGTTTTCCTTTTTTTTTTTGAATAAGATGGTGCTTGAGGTAAAAAAGCCTCATAGGGAGTGTACGTGTGTGTGTGTTTGTGTCGGTTATATCACAAAGAGAGAGGGTGTGTGTGTGTTTTCATGTGTATGAATATGTGGATGTGTGCACGTAAGACTGAAACTCAAGCCAGCAGTAATTTTTCCAAACAAAAATCAAATTTCCTAGGCTATCATTTTTTTTTTTTGTTGCAAACACACAACTGTGAGCAAATGCCACTGTGGTCACTGAGACTACAGGAGTGCCGGAGCATCACAGTGGGTGAACTGGAAAGATGCATGTAAAAGGAAATGTGTAAAAAAAAAATGAATAGGACAAAATCAGTCAATGACATTGTTTTGTACTGGGGGCCGATGACAAGACCAGATGACAAACTTGGACGCACTGCGGTGAACGAAGCCAACTGGAGCGCCTGTTTTCGTTACGTTCTCTGCACCGTGCCTGTGACAACATGCAAAAATTTTGATTTTCATCAAAAGATGCAGCCTGTCTGTGAGTCTTGCACTGTTTTGTTTTTTCTTCTGTTTGAAACATTTATTAGCAGCAGCACAGCTTTGTAGAAAGACATTACATGACTGGCTGAGCTTAACCTTAAACCCTTAAGAGTTCAGTCCTTGTTGATTTGGTGATGCCTGTGGTTGCTAGTGGTAACAGCAAACAGGGTTTAATACCACAGGTCTTGGGTCATGCCATGAAAAAATACAATTTCAACTTCTCAAGTCATCATGATGCATTATTGCTTATTTCACAGTTAACTTAGTGAGCACTAAGTTTCAGGAAAAACTACAGTATGAGTTGCGATTTCCACAAAATTTCATGGTAGCGTGATTAAATCTGCTAAAAATGTATGTTCCTCCAAAGCAGCTCTACCTCTATTATTTTTTTTTTCTTCTTCTGTTTTTTTTTTACCTTTACCAGATAGTTAGCAGTCAAGAATGACAGGAACTATGTGGAGGAAAAAACCTCAGTCATGTGAATGTGTTGACAGTGTTATGTCACTCATCTCGCAGTCAGACTTGCCAACGAGCAAACACCTTACGGCAACAAGCGAGTTTCAGTTTGAGAAGTATGTTATGACAGCTGTGCAAATCTACAAAAAACATCTCCAGGTTAATTTGAGTCTTGTGACATTTGTAATTTATGGCCAGAAGATGATAGACATCTGAAAATAATATGTGTAAAAAAGAAGTTTTGCCCCGTAAAGAAGAACTGAGTACACATATGGGACTTACTTCATGGCCTATAACAATGATATGTTAGAGTTTTAACAGGTTTGTAGGCCCAGAGAGATTTACACTTTAAAGAAAGGAGAGAACTTATTACAGTTTTTGTGATAAGCAACAGAAGAAAAAAAAAAATGTTGTGACTATGCAGCTGCTTTATGATGAGCCAAAGGCCCTTCAGAAGTTGACGTCCATAGAGATGATGGAAGGAGCTGCACTGTCTGGGCGATGATGTATCTGGCCGGGAGCCAATAAACAGAAGTGTTTTATAGAAAACTGGACAAGCGGTTAAATGACAAAATAAAGGATTTGTAGAATTAATTGGATTGGCAGAACTTCAGTGGTGTGGAGTGGAGGAGAGTTTGTTGTAAATCCATTTCGAGGAGTCCAAATCCACTTTTATTCAGTGAAAGCGCGGTTACATCAAACCCGAAAGTTAATGCACAGAAGAAATACTTTCCATATATGGAGCGTTCATCGCCATCGCAAACTAATATAAGTTTTTAGCCAGAAATATGCCAAGTGTACATTAGTGCGCTATAGCTTGAAATGTGACGTGTGAACATTACGAATAAACAGTATCTAAAGACATTATGAATGGTATCACACCGAAATTTCAACAGATCTTAATACGCATTACGATGGTTGAAATGGGGGAAGCTCACTCAACAAGCTGTAAACACAACGGCGACGTATTTCATGATGAACATGTGAAGCAAACAGTTGCCTCAGCAGACAGAGAGCAACGTACGCATTCATTTTAAGTTGTGTCTGTGTCTTCCTGGCAATTGAAAGTCCGATATTCCCTCTCCTTTTAGCTCAGGTTTGGTCTCCACCGACTCCTGAGTCAAATATCTCGCTCCCCGGCTACGCTATGTTCACCAGCAAGCCACCTACTTTGCCGTTTGATGGTGTACGGTGGACTTTCCAGAGCCTTTGCAGATGAAAATGCTGCCTTCTGCTGGAAATGCGAGTCGAGGGGGAGCGAACCAACACAGTAAATTTTCAGCTATAAAAACAAAACAATGAGCTCGAAACTCAGCGGCTCTGAGGGGGAGCTTGCAGGTGATAATTCTTTGCGGGGTCATCACTATGTGAGTGAGGAAAATCTCAGCCACTGTAAGATATAAATGCCACGATTGACGTCATTGAGGAGGTTTGGTGTTCTCACATTTATTACTAAATGAACATTATTGTTCTTACAATAACTCAGAGTTGCCTAACATTGACATTACTATTTCAGTACCTTTTAAAAACTGTAATTAAAATAGATTGCTGGGCACAATGAAGAACATCTTTTGTAAACATACACAAGGGAAAAAAAAGGAAACTTTCTACCTCTGGGGCTACTAGTAACAACTGCATTACGTTAGTCCCTAACTAAACATATTATATAATAGCACTAGGAAAGTGAAGTATTTAATTCAATGGAAACTGATGTAATCTTTCCAAACTACTATCAAACAATCCTACATTCCTCTTGCTTTGTCTTGGTCCCGCTCTGCCTACAGCTCTACTCCCCCCTGGGTAAACTCTCCATGGCTTTCTGGCAGATATCACCTCTCGAGTCTTGCATAACGTCCCATTCTGGCTCCTTTCCAGCTGCACTCCCTCACATCGGTATGATTCATCACTGGGCCCTCCTTGATCCCTATCGCAAATAGGCCCTTATCAGTCAAGAACCCCCTCTTGAGAAATCCATCCTTTTTTTTTTTCATACGCGCCACTCGCTCGTAAAGGAATTCCAAGGCGGGCGTAAATCAGGGCTAACACGCCCCTGTTTCTCAAAGCTGCAGCAGAATCAACATGAGCCCGGTGGCGAAGCCTGAGAGCAGGACCGTGTTGTGAAGCGGCGCTTGTAAAAAGGAGTTATTTGATTTGGCCGACTAGGCACAACCGGTATGGTTATGTTCAACATTCTTTAGCTAATGGTCCATGTTACAGCTACAGCAGTCTGCACTCGGGGAGGATTGGGGGGGGAGGGAGGGGGACGGATCAAAAAATGGCAACACTTTGAAACAGCCTTATTCCGCTGTATCAACCTGTGTGTTGACCTGTGGAAAAATATAGTACTATACGCACACAGTAGCACTCAGTGAGTGCACAAAATGGGATGTGTGGCCAGAGGGTGACTGTGCAAGAGCAGAGTTACTGAATGCACTATTAAGTTTTCCATAGGTTAACGCACTCAAATAAAAGTAGTCTTTTCTGAAAATGCTCAGTTTTGTTTAAATGTATAGTCACTGCTTCAACTTTATATTCATTTTATTAGTTTGTGAAGCCTTTTCACAGTTTCCCAAAGCACATAATGTCATTATCTGTAGACATTGTACTATATAAATGTTATTTCATCACACTGAAACAAGGCACATAATCCCTAGCTGCTCCACCTGCAGCTGTACTGGAAAGCTTCCAGGTACAGTATGTGTCTGTAATCAGGGCGTTCCCCCCTTAAAAAAGTCTTTTAGTGAAAGTAAATAATGGTTAAAAATTGCTAGAGAGATTTATTTGGCAGTAATACATTGTAAATACAAGATTGCAATCACACAATCTCAATTAAAAACAATATGGTCGCAGATAAACATACAATAAAGCAGAATGCTTATCTTATCTCGTGGTTCTCATCAAAAAAAAGGAAAAGGGTGAGATGACAGATCTATAAGTCACGCACAACAGGAACATTGTGCAGGCCCCTCCTTTTACCCTTATGTAACTTTATGGTGGTTTAAATCATTTCTATTCGGCCTCATAGTATAATATATCCACTGTATCATATTGTTCTACTCTTTATTTGAGAAATTATTACTGAGTGAAATATTAAAAACCCAAGAATTCATGTCTTTTTATGGCTACATGATTCCATCAAATGGAAATATTATAGATGACTTGTGGATCGTTTAATTCACTTTTCGCCGAATTCAACCTGACATATTTGGTTTATATAGAAACTCTGGGATCTCCGCTAGACTCGAAAATAAAGTTCTGTGGGTTTGAACGATGCCTGGCTACACAGCATCCTGAATTTGACCGGCCAGCTGGCAGGTCAGCGAGCCGTGCAGAATAAAACACACTCAGGATTGACTACTGTACAGCTATTTCTTTACCGAGAGGTTAAAACCCCTCTCAGTCGACTGTTGCTGGATCCTTTCGGAGAACTGCAGCAGTGGGTGAAATTGTATTTTTGTCCGTGGAGCTATAAAATGTAAAAGAGAAAGATTTCTCTAATCAGGCACTGCCTCAACTAGAGAGGACTACCTCCTGCCGCCGCAGTGTTTGGCTCAATTGAAAACTTGCAGCCTCCAAGCCCTTGATGCCCTCAAATAAAACCATCACTCTAGCTTATTTCTCTGTATTGCATGTCTGCCAACAGCAATCTGACTTGCGTCACTTTCAGACATCATCTATTACTGTTGCAGCACTTTGGCAGAGGCAGTATTAGACGGATTCCCTGTATTTCACACTGACAGCCCAAATGCAAGTGTTGGCGGCGGGCCAGCATCACTCATTGAGAGTAAAGGTTTGTGAAACACACCCGTACTTTTCCTCACATGTAGTTTGCTCACAACTATCATTCATCATTTGGACGAGTCTTTCAACACTTGATCCCCCAGGAGCAGGGCAGACAGAAGTCAGAATATGGAGCTGTTATGCCACAGAGCAGAGCACTCAAACACTCCAGTTGACATAATAGAACAATTTGGACAACTCCCACATATATATATATATATATATAAAAAAAAAGCCAAGAGCCCTCAACATGCACTGCTGAGGCTCCTTAAAGCAAGGTGCTTAATCAAATCCTCTGCCGATGTTCAGTGGGTGTCACCAGTTTTAATTGGTAATAAACATTTTTGCAAAACTTGGCACTCCTCCTGTAATAAAATTTGAATAAAACATACCAATGAACACAAACTTACTGAAGTTTTCAAAGTGTCTAGACAGAAAAAAAGCAGTTGCACTGTGGCCATGATTTTTTTTTTTTTTTTGTATTGCATAAAAATATTAGTTCAGGGACTCCAGATATCCAGATGTGAAGACTTTAAATAGTGTGAGACTGTTTAAACGGAAAGTTCAGAGAAGGTTCTTTTAGCAGGTGCTGACTCGCTCTCGCTCCCAGAAACCCTGTTCACAGTCTATTTAAAGAGCCGGATGAGTGATGTGATGCAATATCAATCAATGACTCAGACATTTCGGACTTTGCCAAACCCGGTGGCCGGTTCCAGCGCATCTAACAAATGAAAGACGAGAAAAAAAATCCACAAAGCTGTGGTCCTCCTGCGGTGCCAAGAATAAAAATACAAGCGATGTACATTTGTTTTTGAACTTCGGCAGCGTGTATTGGATTTCATTTAGGTTTTTGAAGGCAAGATTTGTGGAAATGTGGAGGTTGAACAAGTGTCTTACATTTAAGATTATTACAAGTTGCTTGATAAAAAAAAAATGAGATGACAATATTTAAATGAAAACACGGCCTGACAACTTGTTATTGATATGAAATGAAAGTACATTCTGCGACGGCACTGCCTATCGAATTGATTCAAAAAACTAATTGTAGTGCATAACTATAGAGAACTGTAACATGTAATATTTCCAGAACATGTTTTTCCAGTTTAAAAATCAGAAGAAAAGGAAAGCCAGAAGAGAACAGTGTGTTCGTCCAGTCAAGTGTAGGAGGGGTCTGTGTTTGATGTCTCGGAGATGGAGAGAACCATCAATTATCTATTGTACAGGTCTTCTTGAAATAGCATGTTGTTTCCAGACCAGATCGTGAAGGAAGCTGCCGCCTGGTGTGCTGGGCTTAACACTTCAACACAACAAGTGCCTTTTAAAAAAGAAAGTTTGTCACTATCTATCAAATCAAAGATGATATATATCGCTGGTCCCAATGCCAAACATTTTACTGGCCTGTTAATGCTTCAAGAAACCAGCCTGGTACATAGTCAGCCTTGAAATAAAAGACAGAGAGAGAGATTGGGTTTTGTTTCACTGGAGCTTAAAAGTCCAATTACATTGCAACCAGCCAGGAATTGAATGTGACTTCCTAATTTTAATTTATGTATCTGTAACACTCTGGAGAGAGAGATGCGGGCTCCCAGCAGTATCACTGTTCGCTCTCAGAAAAAGTCTGAAAAAGAAAACACTTTTTATTTTCTTTTTTATTCAGGCTTATTTATCTCTTCACCAGCACTCATGTATCTTTGAGAGAGAGGAGTGTGTTTTAAACTTCTTTCAAAAAAGTCAAGGGTCATGAAACTCATGTAGTATGTTAACCATCACATAGAGGATTTATTCAAACCTCGATAATAAGAAGCAAGTGTCCTGCTCAACTGTCTTGAACGCTGCAACTCAACTCAACTTTATTGACATAGCACCCTTCATACAAACATGTAGCCCAAAGTGTTTCACATTAGTGAGATTAAAACACAGGCAAAAAATAGGCAATAAAAAAATGCTGCAAGACTAAAAATTAAAACAATAACACCCAATTATTAAGTCTTAAAAACTAAGGATATAACATTACTGCAAATAAAAGATATTTCTTCAATTTCCTTTAAAAAAAAAAAATTACAGAGAGAGCTGCCAATCTAGTATCCAGATTCAGTGTGTTCCACAGTTTAGGGGCATAAAAAGAGAGAGGGCAGCCTCACCGCTACTTTTATGGGACACATAAGGAACATTTAAAAAAAAAAAAAAAAAAAAGCGGAGGAGGACATTCATGATCTAGCTGGAACATAAAATGAAGGAAACTATGACTAAGGTCATTTCAAGTTTATAAACTAGTAAAAGAAAACTTTAAAATCAGTTCTAAAAGATACACGTAGCCAGCGTAGTGTCTTAAGCTTTATGTCGGGATCAGACTACATGATATTTTTCTTGCGGTGAGACTGGCAACACTTTAATGTGCAACCTTGACCAATCATTGCTCACAACCTTGTGTGAGTTCATAGGTCATCAGGGAGGAGGGTCAAGAAACTGTCAATCATGGCTACAGAAGCGTTTTGTGTGATACTGGTGGTCTTCTGTTCAAAAAAAGACCCGTTCCTGGGTGTCACGACGAGGACAGCATCCTTCAAAGAGAACTTGAGATAACAAATAACATGTCAAAAACTTTACATACATGTAGCTCGCTGCCAGGTTCACTACATGCAAACAAAAGGTTGGGAATTGTATGCGCTGGTAAATGAGAATACAAACATCAGGTGGTTTCAAAATCACTATAACAGAAGTGCTGTCTGGCGCATGCATGTAAACACAGACACAAAAAGTCAGAGCTGTCCGGTGGCCGAGCTTAGCCGCAGCGGGGGAGAGCAGCGGCTCGTCTCTGCCTCCTCCACAGGCTGATTCAGGCACAAAAAACCTGAACAAGAAAACAATCACTGATGACTGACGGCAGGTTTTCCTGCCTCAATCAACCTGCGGAGGAGGCGGAGATGAGCCGCTGCTGCTGGACTCTGTCATCCTATTGGTCAACATCAAGGAACGTGTCGTAGGTCGGAGATGTCAAACTAGGCAGGAAAATATAAAAAAAATCTGATATGCTGCACTCTTCGTCTGCGAATGCTGCACTGAGGTCTAAGAGAAGAAGGACTTACACATTGTTTGCATCCACAGTAACTCTCAGGTCACTTTCAAATTTTTAGTATGTCTGTCTCTGTGCTGTTTGCCATAACGGAGCTTTTCTAAAATGCTGTTGTTGGTTAGCTGAACGGTTGGTTGATTAAAAAAAATTAGAAATTAGAAATGCTTCTGTAATTGTTTAGCTCTCAGTAATCTAGTTTGGATTTCATGAGGAGAGGTTTTACCATTGATGTCTTTGAAAGACATCATAGATGGAGGCCCATGGGCAGGGAGATCCCAGGGAGTTTGAGAGTCTGCATTTATATTGCTGGCTCTAATAGAAATGATTTTTTTATTTAAAAAAAAAAACGAAGCAAATTCTTCGCATTTAAGAGTTGATGAGTTATTATGAAGACTGAGAGCAGATGATGGATTTTAGAAGACTGTCAGATGTGGAGACGAGCACTTTGGAATGATTTTGTTTTTCTGAGATAATCTTTGAGAAATGGCCTTGTCTTTCTTTCCTGACAGCATTATTGTAAATTATAACTTGATCTTTAAAAATGTCAAAGCGAACACGTTGTTTGTTTTTCCTCCATCCTCGCTCAGCTTTTCAATAAATTCTTTTCAGCTGACAAATTGCACCAGTTTTTTTTTTTTTGATTAATAGCAGGAGAGACTGTATGTAGCAAGAATCTTAGCTTATTGTTAAAATCATCAACAAGGTCATCAACGAAGCCTTATGGTGGAGATGGAGGAGAGGTATTCACCGCATCCATTCACTGCTAATGTTACGCTCCAGAACAACAGACAGGACAGTCAGTTTGATGCAGGAGAGTGATGAGATACGGTAAATAAGTGGTAATAATAATTATAATAAATGAATCAGAAATGGATTAAATGTCAGTACCTCTTGTCACAATTACATCCAGTGTATTTCTATGAATGTGGGTGACACTCCAAGAAATCCAAAGCCCTCGATAAAATGATTTTTATCATCACTGGCAAGAACGATATAACATAAAATCATAAAACTCAGATAGGAAGTTGCTGTCATGTGTGGGGGTCTGATAGGCAGTCACAGTGAGTACAGGCTGGTGTGCTTTTATAACCATTGCTAAGTAGTGAATGTTAGAAAATTGCCAGAAGAACATTGAGTGCAGGTAAAACTACTAGAGAAGATCATGGTGATCCGACAGCAATGACTCCGTTACAAATAATAAAAAAAAATAAAAAGTTAAGACCATGTTCAGAATTAAAACTTACAAGTTGACCTCTGCCTGAATTTCTCCGTCAGGCATCGACGGAGTATCGCAAAGGAAAGAAAAACACCAATAACAGCAGATAAGGAATGGTTCCAAATCGACAGCGGTATATACAGTACGTGGAGGCTCAATTTGACACTTGGTTAACCCGCATGTATCATTGCATCTGTGAAACATAACAGCGAAAGCTCAGGAATCCTCAGCGGGCTTTGCTTATCTGGAAATATCAAGCAGGGGAAGAGAGCTCAACATATTACAGTGAAGGTACATGAAGCCAAGCTCCCTTTCTCCCATTTTTATCCTCAAATCTGAAATCCCTCCCCTCCCTTCCCACACTTAAAGTACTAAACTACACAGGAAAACACTCATTCATTCCTTATTTTCCCTTTTGTTTCTAATTAACATTGTTAAATAATTTGTTGAGCAATTTTTCAGTCATGCGGACACCATTGCTGCTAATACAAAACAGTTTAGTCAATCAATTTTTTTATTAAAAGGGCGACTGAAGAGAGGGAAAAGACTTACTTTTTAATGTTTATTAACAATTCGACAGCCATGACAAAACCTGTAGAGTTAAGAATAATTTAATAATAAATCACTCAGTCAATCAATTATAGGTACAGTTATGTTATTGTATGTATTTCTAGTTCTAGTCTGTATTATTAATTACAGTAAAATGTGCTTTTTTTTCCAGAGGAAATGTTTCAGCTGTGTTATTCAGCTGAGTCATCCGCCCCACACCTGTCTGACAGAGTGAATTAATTTGATTTAAGTTTAATCAAAACAGCTGCTACATAACCATTTTGTATTTCGCTCATGGAATTTCTATCCCTCAAGTTAAGCTTCTTCCAGCCTACGTTTTGTACCCACATTGATTGTGTGTTGGACTAGGAGCTCTGTCAACATCTCCCTCAGTGCACAGGTGGCTGTGGCGTAACATGCTTCAGACAAATTAGGTTGTACGATGTGTCGTCCGACCGCGCCTAAAGGAAAAACCTGAATTTTCGCCGCCTTCCAAATCACTCTTTAAGAAGTCTGTGTGCATTTTTTTGTAGTCACACAATGTGGCAATAATTTGTACAAATGGGGTTGAGGGCATACTTTCAGTCTTTCCTCAAAGCCATTAATGGTGTTGCACTCAGTTGTACACATGAAAAGTGAGGTAAGTATTTTTGTAAAGGGGGAAAAAAACTTTCACATATCCAGACAATTGCTGCGTGGGTATGAGTGGGCATGATTGTCAGACGCATTCCACTGTTGATAAGAGGGTTTTAGACGCTGTTAGACAATCCAGCAAGCACTTCCTTTTAAGCATACTGGCCAAATCTACATCCTTAACACTCACAGTCACATCCAGCCGCTACATGGTTGTCAATGCATCTTTTTAGAAAGTGTGTGTTCAAGCTAAAAGTTACTCATTTTTACTGAGACATTCGCTTTCTTGTTTCGTGCTTGTGAAGGTTAACGTCGAAGGTCTGCTTTTTGCGGACATGGCGGTGTGCGTCGCCGGTAACCGTTGGAAACACCTCTCCAAATACTTGCATGGATGGCACTGAGATGGAAAAACCGCCTCTGAGTGACTTGTGAAAGGGGTCGAGCTCGGTTCGAATGAATTTCCCCTCTCTGCACGGCTTTGCACGGTGCGTTTTTTTTTTGATTGATGGCATTTTTCAACTCTGCGAGGACCAGGAAATTGCATCACAAAGCGAGCGAATGAAGTCACCATGACGACGGGTGTCTTATCTGTGCCTTCAGTGTGTCGTCTTTGTTATGTGTAGTTTGCGCGCGTGTGGGTTTGCAAGTGTACAACCCCAGCTTAAAATGTACATGTCTGTCAGTGTGTGTGCTTGACTTAAGTGCACAAATGTGTATGTCTGTGTGTGTTTATGTGTGTTTGTGATTGTATATAGGACTGGGAATGTCCCTGTGATTGCCCCTGCTCGTATGTTCTGCATACATATAGTATGTGTACTTGACGTGCGTGTGTTTGTGTGTGTGTGTGTGTGTGTGTTGGGAGGGGGGGGGGGGGTTGCGGGTAGAAATAGGTCATGCTTAATCAAGGGGAAAGATATCTCTATCAATGTCTGCTCTCGACAGATGATAACCTAAACAATGATCTCGCCTGACATCTTCTCATTCATTTGTAATGGTGTTTGCTCGCTGACTGAAATGGGGGAGCATGGATCTGATGTGGAGATAAATCACACACACACACCAGATACAGTTGATTTTTACAATGTTTTGCCCTGGATGAGGATCCCACGTGTTCCATAAACCCAGCTAAAGGCATGTTGCATTTGAATTTCAGAGATTTTAGCTGATGCTTTTTTTTTTATCAGCTGCCAGTGAGTGAATTTGGTGTTAGAATAAACTTAAATTAGGGGGAATTTAAAAAAGAGCAAACAGTCAGGTGAAAGGGTCAGCGCCGCAGGGCACCGATAATAGAGGAAACAGATGATTAGTGTATAATCAGATGGAAGAGAGGGGTGCAAAGTAAAGAAATCAGAACCAGGAGGAGAAAGGCAGTTTTGAACAAGGCAAGAACAAAAATGTGCTGCACCATTAGTAGAAATTAGTAAAGCAGAGAGGGTGAAGTGGGAGAAATTACATCTCAGATCTGTTAGACATTATCAATCTACAATGTTAAGACCTTTATATGATGTAATTTCTCCCCCCCCCCCCCCCCCCCCCCCCCTTTTAATTTTATTAGTTATTCATTTCAGCAGCAAGTCTTGCATGTTGGCAGAGAAAATTACAGTGACTCAAGGGCAAGGATTGTTTTTATATGGGACAAAAAAACAAAAGTTCCTTTCTTAAATCGCAGCTTATCTTAAGGTAGCTTCATGAAGCTTTTTTGAATTTGACCAGATTCAGTAAAGTGTATAATTTACCACAACAGAACAAAACACACGAAAGATTTTTTCATATAATTCTCCATCATTTAGAGGATCCAGTCTGGTAAAGTTTTATTGTTTGGAGCACATACTGTATTTTCTAATGTTCTTTAATCATAGTTTTGTGTATGCATAATAATTCAAAAATGTCAAGTTTATTGTATTTTGCTATTATGAGAAGAGAGATACAGAATTACACACATCTACTAATATCAAAGGTAAAGTGACATATTTGCATTTTGGTCCTTGATATTAAGGCAGTAAAGATGTGGCACAACGTCTGAATGATATCATGTAGCCTCAGCATTTAATATATCATATAAAATCACAGTACAATAATGCAATAATGTGTTTTGACCATAACTTTGCAGTGGCCATTGGCTGTGTACCTTTATATCACGGAGACCCAGATCCCATTTTTATAAAACAACATATACAGTAAATGACAAATGATCATCCCATCACAGTTCCTTTGGAAAGTAATTTATCAAGTGGACACTGAACGCACCATCCTGAATTTGAACACTTCAGCACTTTCGTCCCCGGCTTGACTTTCTTGAATGTCGTGTCAGCAAAGCATCGCCAACTGTGTCAGGGATTACACGCTGCGTGCGGCCGCTCGATGCTACAAATTCTTGACTGGCACTATTGGACCACAGTTATATTGGGCCTTGAACACCTCTCCTCCCCCCCCAACTACCCACCACCCCCTACCCCCCTCTCCGTCTCATCTGACACCAACCCCCAACAACTCCCCAGGCGAGACAGCGGCACTATTTTCGGCCTCTGGGCCCAATGCTTGACATACTAATTATATAACAGCAATGCAAGCTCGCTTTTTGCTGCTCCATTTCTTTTCTGTGCCATAGTTTAGTGTTACATACACTCTTTCTTCGTCGGCACACAGCCCTGCAAGAGCTCCATGCGGGCTTCGGCTCCTCGTAGAGATGTACAGATTTAGACACACACACACACACACACACTGTCTGTTGCATAGGAGGTTTACAGGTGTAACTGCAGGTGTACATGGAGATCTAATTTACATGATTCAATATCCAAACTATTAGATTTTAACTTTTGATTGGAATATTTGGCGTAATCCAATTCAAGACACAGATGCCGTAGACATACAGCTGAAATCAACTTAACTCCTACTCTAAGTTACTCTTTCCCGCGGTTGCAGTCTCTCCGACATCTGTTGAATCAGTTTCAATACATCAACAAGTTCAGATTTTGAAATGCAAACGGACATTCAGACGTTATACAGGTCATTCTTTATCAGGAATACTGACTTGAGAGCTTAATTCTCTCAATATAACCTTTGAACGCATGGTAAAAAAAACACATAAAGCCCACAGATCCATCAACCCACAAGATATGCAAATCCGTCTCTACTACTGTATATATTATGTTGAAAAATATGCATCCAGCAGTACCTTTGTATCTTTCCCTGATAAACACATGAATTAATGTATAGTGAAGCCAAAAGGGCTGTGAGTGTTTTTCAGTAACAGCCTTGATGTGAAAAGTAGCAAACTGGGCAATTTTACTGTAAGAAGATGATGGGAGATTTGATAGCAAATAGCTGCACTTTTATCATTTGAAGTAAGTGTGTGTGTGTGTGTGTGTGTGTGTGTGTGTGTGCACCAGATTTCAGGCACACGTGTCTACTGTTGAGCTCGATTTTATCTTGCTTATTTGTTGATGTCTCGCAAGTTTTTGTTTGTGTGTCAATGCTTGACACATATGTATTATTATTATAGTGCGTTAACAGCCGCAGCTTGAACACTCGTTAAAGGTAAACCAGTTCCTGTTATTAAAAATAACGGAAATTCAGATTCTATTATTTGTGGTCACCCAAGAATAATTTCTGAACATGGGTGTTATTCTGAACAGCTGTAATCCTGAGTTGACAACAACTCGATCCTTAACGTCTACCCGCCTCTTATAATAATCTTGCATCCATAACCCAGCTTCAGCTGATCGTACTGTTAATGCTAATTGTCCTCTACTACTATTAGTTATTTTATTTAGCTAATAACTTCCTAAACGTTCCCCCATATTTTCACCATTACCCGTCCTGTCCAATGTGACAAATAAACTTTAGCTTTATTAGACCTGTATTCCTTATAAACGATAAATGCACTACTCCTCTGCAGTTCAATTTACTTGTGGTGTTCCTCAAGGCTCTATTCAGGGTCCTCTTGTGTTCCCATTTTATCTGCATATTTATGCTCAGCCAGGGTATCAGAAAACATGATTACAGTCAGTCACAGTTACCTAATTTTATCTACATAATCCATCGTATTGCTTGACTTGTTGATATAAAATGCTGCTCCAGAATTTCTTCCAAATTATTGCATTTTTCATCCTCACTTTTAACTTATTGAATGGTCATGTGCCGAAATATGTTACAATACATTTAAACCTTTGTGTTTCTTTTAAGATTGCAGTTTGGGACCTGGCTGTGCATTTATGGTCAAAGCCCTGAATTTGGAAGATTTTGCCTTCTGAGCTTGGACACAGAAAGTCATGAACTTCTTTTAAATACACTTTAAACATTTTAATGGAGTTTTTCATGCACTCTTCACCTTTTCCTTTGTGTTTCTGGCTTTTTGTTTTTAACCTTTTTAAGCAAAGTGCTATGTAAAAACATTATCATTATTATAAATAACAGGGTTTTGAGCACATATGTGCAGCCATATATTTCTATACCTTTGATTGTGTGTGTGTATTGCGTGCTTCCAAGAGAGTATTTGCATATGGGCGTCTTCCAGTTCACATTTGCATTCATGCTTGTCAAAGTGCATTTAAGTGCTATATACAACTATATACATGCATGCACCTGACTGAATGCGTTGGTGTATGTGCATGTGTGGGCTGGTGTTTGTGTGTGTGTGTGTGTGAATATGTGATGCTAACAAGTGAGGCAGCAGCTGACAGAAAACATTATTCAAATCATGCTTATCCCCTTCTGACTGCTAAAACCTGACATTTAGCTGCAACATGAGCCACTTCTGCAATTAGTAACATGCACACACACGCACTCGCACACATGCTCGCACAGAGGAGGATTTGGACCACTGTTTGTGCTCTCATTCCCAGCAGCCCCTGTGGGATTTGACTCCGGACCCTTGCAAGGTGTTGTTATTGTTCCTCGCTTATTAATCAAATATTTAATTTGGGCTGATGCCAGATTATTGGTAGAGACAATGAAAAGAGGCAGATTTTTGTGGAGCTTCCTGTCGAGGAGTGTCCTCTGTCCTTCCTCTGTGTACTCTGTTGTTACTTCTGGGACTGCGCTCAAGGATTTCTGAGTATTTGTTGAGGCTCCCTCACCGCCCTCTACCCCACATCCCTCTTGCTTTCATACAGCCGAGCCACAAGGACAAATGGATTCAAAATTGAGACAAAATTGAAGCAGTAGTTCATATCAGCTCTGTGGGGATTATTCCGTTTGTGTGTGTGTGTGTGAGATTCCTGTTGCTGCTGGGTCACTTGAAATTTTATGAAATAACCGAGCGTGATGTTTTAAAATGCAAATACAATCTCTTGCAACCTCCAGAGGGCAAAACAAACCCACAGAAAAACAACCCTTATACACTATCAGCTCGGTGTTATGGCTAGCACTTGCCTATATTTTTATGCAGCCCCTCAGTTCAGCCTCTGTCTCTAACAGGCAGTTTTAGCTCCTGTCTCTTTAAGGACCCGCCTCCTGATGAACCCGCTCTGTCCTGCCCTTTCTGGAAGCCTGTCGAGTTGTGTTAAATTACTGCTGATGCAAACTCAACACTTCCTGTTTTACTGCTTCATATTAAAAGGTTTTTACTGACTAAATAACGGGGGACAACTCGAGTCATGGCTCAGCAAAATAATGGAAATAATTTTAAAAAATGCCATAATGATAGCAGTTAACTTGCATGCTGTGCACGGAGCAGATGACCATATATAGAAATCCGTCATGAGCTGAGGTCAGTTCGGGCTGAAAGTAGAAAAAACCATTGGAAGCCAGTTCTTTTTGCTCACAGGGATCACTACTACATGCATTTACCTCATTATTTGAACCTTGCCCATGTTTAATATGAACATCCGACATTGTTAAATTATACATATGAGTGAAAATAAGAAAAAGCATAATAGGTCCCCTTTAACTATAATATTACTAAATGCTGGTTTAACCTTGATTTCTCTCACTTGTAGCTACTTTGCTTAAAAGCACAACAAAATCCCATATCTGCTTGTTCCTGCGTTTCACTGAAGCTACATCACATTTTAAGTGAACATGATTTTCAAACCCAAGGCACCATTTTTTAATGATTGCACCGTTGCATCAAATGTAAACTTACAGCTGTTTTGTGCATCCTTTTAATACACATTTCCCTGTAACCATAATTGAGCCTAATATATAGACAGATAATTTAAATATTTGAGCGTTTGAACAAAATGTTATGTATATATCTCACAGTATGTTTGTAATAATTAGCACAAACCAGGTTCATGTTACAGGAATGCAAAGACATAATAAATGTTTATGCTGTTGTATGTGTGTTTCTGGATTTGAAGATCTTGTGTATTGTTCACATAATTATTCAAGACTGCATGAAGCGTATGTACGAATTGATGCGCTATGTTTGAAATGCTAAAATGCCACACATTTATCCCCTTGTACTCCAGCTTTTAAAAGCTGTGTATAATAACAGCTGTAGCAGTAATAACTGCTTTTTAAACAGTGATTAAGTGTTTTACTGTGGGGGGTTTTTTCTCCCCCCCCCCCCCCCCTTTACCATGTGATGAATGAATGTGATGAATGTAGGATAGATGAAGATGAAGGATGATGACAGATGATGATAGATGAAGCTCTGGGGAGGAGGTTGAACCAGGGCTGGACAATACTGAAGAATCTACCAAATGACTGTGCTGTTAAATGAATTCACTCCATTGTAATTTTTTTTTTTTTTTGAACAACAACTCTTGCTGTGTGGAAAAAAGCTTCAGATTTATTTGGCGCTTTTGATGTCGCAACGTATCATCCGTTTATCATCCTATTTGTGATACACACTTGATAAAAACGCATCACTTACTCGCGACTGATTCAGAAATCATGTGTGTGTGTGTGTGTGTGTGTGTGTGTGTGTGACAAGACCACACACGATCTGCTGATGCTGTGCTCACCACTGTTCAATACCCGTGAAGAATGTTATCCATTCTTATCTATTCATAACTGAAAAGCAACGCTGAGGCGCCTGGTCAAGGTTGAGGGGTCTCCCCCCCTCCCCTCCGCCCCCCCCCCCCCCCTTCCTCCCTTCACACACAGAGTGAAACAGGACAAAACAAAAGATTCTGGCTGTAAACAGACTGGAAGCAGCTGACTGTGTATGAGTGGTTTTCTGTGTGTGTGTGTTTGTGTGTGTGTGTGTGTTTGTGTGTGTGTCCTTTTGAGTGAATGAAAGCATAAAAGTGGAAAGAAACCATGTGTTTTCCTGTGTGCTCATGCATGAGGGCAAATAATTGATTCTTATTATAGGAAATGCGACAGTTTGACAATGTTTATTTGCAAATACAGCATATACAGTATGTACACCATTAGCCTTCATCTGTAACGTTCATTTTTTTTTTATTGTTAATGCAGACAAACCGAATGAAAATGCTATAAAACAAAACAACACTTGTGTAATGAGCCAAGTAGACTTTATTGCCATAATTGTTCTCTGTCACCTGGCAGGCGGCAGATATATGTACATGTACATTATAGTTAATTAACTGATTAGTCTACAGAAAATTAATATACAATAACTCAGATAACATGCTTACAATGGGAGTCTCTGGTTCCAGCTTTTCCAAATGTGAGAATTTGCTGCTTTATATCGTTGTAAATTAAATATCTTTTAGGTGATGGGCTGTTGGTTGGACAAAACAAGTAATTTGAGGAACGCGTTTTTTGCCCAAGGGAAATCATAATGGGGGCGTTTTTTTTTTTTTTTTCTCACTATTTTCTGCCCATTTTGTAGATGAAACAATTAATCAGTTAAATGAAAAATAAGCGACAGGTGAACTCATTCGTTAAAATAATCATTAGTTGGAGCCTGAATGTAATGCACAGCACGTGCCGCAGAATTTCAACATAAGAGGGGGTTTCCCCTGTAGTTTAGGGGTTGAGACCAGCAACCATGAACTACAGCATCACCACTTTGAGTCTGCATTTCTGATCTGATACAAGCATTTTCTGATCTGATACCACTATCAACAGGATGATAGTATTTTTTCAGTGTTTTCTAATATGGTTACAAATGCTATGTTATGAAAAATAAATACATTTTGTGACGTGACGAAACGACTTTGTTAAGGTTAGGGGATCTTTGTCATCACGGTTACAATAAAAACTAAAGTTTAGGGGGCAATCGTGGTCTTGACTGGTAGTTGGAAACCATTTGTTGCTCGTTAATAACATCACATGATTTTCTCCTTTTGCGCACCCCATCATATATACATGCAACAGCCACTAGGGGGCCTTTACATATGTCATTGTGGGGCTCCTTCTGAGGGTGACAAAGTTGTTTTTGCAATTTGATACAGACATAGCACACGTGTACGTCATTACTGTATGTCATCCACGTGTTTAGGTGCATGTTTGTATACACAAGATGGTGAAAGAAGGAAACGGAGTGTGTGTGTATGTGTATATGGCAAAAAAGTAAGAGGATGTTTATACATCCATGTGTGTTTATGCGAGAGAGAGAGAGCGATTGTGTGTGTGTGTGTGTGTGTGTGTGTGTGTGTGTGTGTACTGGCTTGAATCAGAGAAGAGCAGCTGTTCAGCAGGTCTGGACCTCTCTGGCTTCGTTCCACTTCCACACAGTGTTCCAGTCAAAAACCTCTGGGCTTTACAGCGTCCACAGTCAATATTGACATCTCTAATGGAACCACAGTCTGACCTGAGCCGCTGACAATGTGCTCCCATGGTCACTGACACATTCCCTCTAGGGACAGTTCAGGCTCGGGGGCCAAGCTCTCGCTCCACATTTTATTTCGACACAAATTCCACCTCCTCTTTTCGCATTAGAGTCCAACTCATGCATCTGTTTGGCCAGTATAAGGGCTAATTTGATCACAGATATGTTGGTGTTGGCAAAAAAAAAGGGTAACAGGAAACTTATATTCTGTATAAATGCCAAATATTTGTTTGAGGTCATTTCCAACAAATCCATTATATTAGATTTTTATATTATTTTCAATTCTTTAATAATCTAAGTAAGTAAAATGTCAAATTATGAGTGCAAGTTAAAAGTCTGACATACCATTATCGCATTTTTCAAAACATTGATCACTCATGTTAAGTATTGAGTCATGAAACAGTGATTTCCTCAACCTCATTCAAGCAGAAACAACCTACCAGTAGGTTAAGATTATTGCACTTGTTTACATGTGAAATTTAGGAATATTACCAAATCAGATCAGACTACCTGTTGATAACCGTGCAGTGATTCACCTTGTAGCTACTGAGAATTGCTGAATAATGTAAGAATTGTTCAAAATGTAATAAAAATCTGGTTCCTTTTTGATTGTTATTGTCATTTTTACTATTTTAACCACAGATTCCTTTGAGATCTGAGTTTGCAACAACAAAAGTGCTCAAACAGCGAAGGCATGACATCACTCAGATGGTCCAACAGCTTGTAAACATACCAGCAGTTTTACCTAATACTGTAAACTCTAAATTACAAAGTTTGGTAGAAAAAAAAACACACACACACACATAGACAAACAGTCTGTCCACTGTAAACATCTACAGTTGGTTTAGTTTCTGTGTCTGAACATAGTTTTTCTATGCGATTAGGGATTATAACCAAAAAGTACATTCACGTTTCATTTCAACTCCAAATAAGTGCTTTCAATTTGAGGCTCGTAGTTCAGCTTGTATTGTAAATATTAACACAGGAGAGGAGGGTGCACCTCTGTAGCCTACTAGTTAAGATGCATGTCACATGACCGCAATGTCCGCAGTACAGTTGGGGTAGTGGACCTTTTGTTGCATGTCGTTTCCCATTCCCTCACTGTAATAAAGGAATACAATGTCCAAAATAAGCTACACCCACACAATGACTGTGAGAAAAAAAATAAATAAAATGCATATTACTGTATGCAAAATGGCTAAATGGCCAAAATGTTTGTGATCATTCAAACATTTGCTGCCATGTTCATCAACTCTTGCAGCAATGTTGTCACATCCCCAGGTCTCAGCAGCAAACATGATTAGCAAAATGCTACAATATTGATAATATACATTGCAGTTCATAGCACAATCTGATGCAAATACTGGTCACAGATCACCAGTCTGATCAGTTGTACTGCAAATATGTTGTCAATCAAACTGCATCATATCCCTCATATATCAGACTGGACGACAACCCAAAGTGTTTTTGTTTTTTTTTAATTAAAGGTCAATATGTGTTTGGTGTTAGCCTGCCCCTGTGTGTTCAGCACCCAGATGACTCGCAGGCACTTGATTTAAAGTCATCTCGTTCTGCGAGACACCTAAATATCCCAAAAAGTGGGCACATGACTGCCTGGATAAGATAAATAAAGCATCACTCTGTGTTCTCAAGATCTTCTACTTCACTGATACTCCTCTCTCTCTTTTTTTTTTCTACTTGACTCCATCTCTGAGTCTGTCCATCTTCATCTTCCTCTCCTTCTTCCACTCTGTCACTGTCCGTCTTCCTTTATCTCCTCCCTTTCACATTTGCTGTTTATTCCTACTCTCACCTACTCTATTTCTCTCCCTCTCTCTCTCGCTCTCTCTCTCTCTCTCTCTCTTTCAACCCACTCCTTTCTATTTATCTCATCGTCACAGCTGGTGTCCATTCATCCTGAATCGCTGCCTAAGTGCAGCGTAAAAGGATGACAACAAAATGAAAATGAAAAAATAAATAAATAAATAAATAAAAAAAACAGGACAGCATGAAAACAACTGGGATCACGCTGCCTCTCCAGATGATATCAGCTTTTGTCTGTGAAAGGAAGCATTAAAAATCCACTAACTCCTCACCCCTCACTCCTCCTCCTCCTTCCTCCTCCTCCTCCTCCTCACCCCTTTCCACAAGCCCTCTTCTCTGAAATTTCTGTTTCTATTATAAGACTTTCATTTTCACAATGAGCAAAAGGTAATCACCTATCATATTTCCTGCTTGCATTCTTCACCCCAGTGTATTTTAAGCTGCATTGCCTGCTGCTGTCTCCCTTCTCATTTCCACTTTTCCATTATTTTGTTGACGTGACTGTTAAACCAAAACTGTCAAAGCTCTTTGGGGGGGATGTACAATTTCAGAAAACCAATACAGCAGCATTCAGGATTTTTTTTTCCTTTTTTTTTTATAGGTAATTACTTATTTTTTTTAAAAAAAAACTTCAGAAACAAGCTTCAACAGAATAGCTAGTGTCGTTACATGTATTGCCAAAAAGTCTCTTAAACAAATTACTGATGTGCTTGTAAAAGCTGAACTCATTTATTTAAAGTAGAACGTGTTGTTTGCATCGGATGTGGCAGGATTTTGATTTCTACAACAAGGGTAAGACTAGGAAAAAAAAAAAGTAAATAAGATTTACGATAGTTATAAGTACAATAAGGTCAAGTGCATGCTTTTTGTGCTTGTCTATGCGGTCAACCACAAAACTTTGTCATGTTATGGAGTTGTTGTGGCTAGCTAGTTGAGTAATTGCATGCCTCTCAAAATATTAAAGGCAACACATCATGCACATGCACAAGTATACATTTTAACTTCTGGGGCTCTACTGGAATATCTTTGCATTTCATTTACAGTTCAAAAAAAGCCTCTCAGTTCAGCCTCTGTCTGAGACAGGCTCCTGTCTCTGATTTCTGATTGGTTAGCTTCCAGGAGCTAGCCAGCTCCAGAAGCTACGTAAACAAAACAAGAGTAGCTCAAAATGGAAACTTCTCAAATACATCTGTACATGTTTGAGCTGAAATCTGATCCCAAAATATGCAAATGGATGCAAACAACCTTAGCAACAACCTTAGCAACAACCTTAGCAACAACCTTAGCAACGCAAGGAGGAGAAACCTTCACCTTGTACTCCGATGACTCCCCATTGACATATCAGTAAACGACATTATTGTTCTCTTCATTGACACAAAATAGAGGAAGCTAGCTAGCCAAATGGATAATTATGGCATCAAATCATCCGTGAGGTGATGTGTGGAAGCATTTTGGGTACAATCCCATAAAACGAAAATCAGGAATTAAAGTAAGGCTGTTTGCTTCCTTTTAAAAAAGGCAACAGCATTACAGTAGCATTTCCTTTACAGCTTACATCTTAAGTTACCTAAGTAGTGCCAAACGAACTTGTGACGGCCCTAGCAGTCACACAGAATAATGTTTTTTAATCATATGAGAACAAAGTCTTGACATTTAGGTTATCTAATTCCCAGTAGGTGAAAATCTGTCCCTGGGAACGCCACGCTGTCATATGTAGGCTCGACAACATTTCAATGTAAAGGCAGTTAACTGAAGTCATGTTTGTTTAGTTAAACACAGGTATAAAGATACCTGTGAGTGGTTTCACATTGACCCTCCAGAAGTCCAGTATGTTTTCTGATATCGTGTCGTGCCAAACGTTAAAGCTTCAAAACCAGATTGCAGCAACGCTTACACATAAACGGTTGCAGACAGTGCACACATGTCTGCAGAGGAAATGATGTAATAAGTTGGCTGAAGGAAACTGCAGAAGAATTTTTTTATTATTATTTATTTATTATTAAATACAAAATTTTCCAAGCCAGGACACAATTTTTATATAACTTTACTGTTACCTTAAATGGAAAATTTCGAGATGCCTCACAAATATTTGGCATCTTTAGAAACTATCACTCGAATCTAAAAAAAAGTACTGTGTGTTTGAATTGAGTTTGTTTGGATTGGCAAAGTTAAATTATGTGACTAGTCACCACAGAAAAGTTATGTGACATCTTTATTGGGTCACCATCAATATTTTTTACAAAGTTATAGTGATAAGGAATCCCAGTATCACTCTCTGTCTTTCCACCATCACTCACCCCTCCCCCCTCCCACACCTGATGAAGCTGTTGCTGCTCGTCTTAATGGCCCTAAGCCTTCGGAGGATGTTTCATGGATGAGCTCACTGGCACTTGGTTCAGAAGGAGCCTCTTTGGGCTGTTGCTGCCTGCCACCAAAGAATAGATCAAATGTAGGATGCACACAATGCAGTCAACGATAAACTGGAGCCAATTATTATCTTTGTTTTCCCGCCCCGGGGGCCCCGGTGGGCCGGCCCAACCTGGGAACTGAGACGGACGAGGGGTGGAAGTGGGTGTACGGAGTTGTGTACATGTTTGCTGAGCAGGGGGATGCTGAGAATGTACGAATCAAACGCCCAAGGGAGAAAAAGGGCATTCGGTGATCAGCCGCCCGACGCTCCAGTCACCATAAAAACATCACGAAGCGAGACCCTGGCGCTTTTTTTTCTTTCTTTTTTTTTTTTTTCTATTTCCATAAGAGCAAGCTGGCTATTAACTATTAAAAGGCCAATCCGCGGACCCAATCGTTGCCATAGAAACTAGCAATAAAGGAGTGTGGGACCCCCGCGGCCTTGTTACAATATATATGACCCATTTATGTCTCCATCCACTGTTGCGGCTGACCTTGGTGTTTACGAGGCCGCGGCGGCAGAAAAGGCCATCATACAATTGGCCTGATTCATGTGACATGTCGGCTAAACAACAGGCTTGTTACCCCCAAGCACACCCGCCCCGCTAGCTCATAGCGGTTGCTATATATCTGCTCGATGAGATATATTAGCTCTGAGCTCAAGGCGTTATTTTGACAGGTAGATTTAGTTACCTGTTAGGATCGATACAGACTGCTGTACCGGTTAACAGATGCAGTGCTTCATACAGTATACGTTGGGTGACATTTTCCAAAATGACTTTATAGATTTTGCGGAGCTCAAACTGCATTATGAAGGTTTTCATATTTAAGAGCTATTAAGTGAATAGAAACTACTATAAATCATCTCTCACTCTTTATCTGTGACCCTTTCGTTTGATGCCCGTGTCCCCGTCTTTTTTTTTCCTCCTTCCTCTTTTCATTGGATATTAAAGACAGTTTTTGTTGCATATAAACAATTTCCTGTGACCTGCAGTGGGCTGGTTGTGAGAGATGAAAGGGCAGCAACGCCAAATGTTCAGTGTTGCCTTTTGTTACGGCAGATCGTCTGGGTTCAGCGTCTGCCTCCTTTGACGCCTGCGGAGGCTC
Source organism: Euthynnus affinis (assembly GCA_029490765.1). Classification (NCBI taxonomy): domain Eukaryota; kingdom Metazoa; phylum Chordata; class Actinopteri; order Scombriformes; family Scombridae; genus Euthynnus; species Euthynnus affinis. The sequence continues at coordinate 25,826,103 of CM055849.1, forward strand.
CGCGAACGCCGGGTTACCTCAGCCTCGGGCAGGTTGACAGCTCATCAAGATGACTGACAAGTGTGTGAAAGTGTGGGGACTAACGATACACTCTCCTTTATCTGAAGCGGAAAAAAACGGCGAATATCGACGTTTTAAGAGAAGGAGACACCTCGTACAGCTGTGGAAGAATGAAATCGCTGCAATTGTTATTTTCATTTTAATTAAAGAGTTTCCGTATTGTGTTGAGTAACTACGAGCAACCTTCGCTAGGCATCAGTAAGGAAAGTGTCCATTATTTTGCTCATTTAAAAATGGAGATGGAAAAGTTCAGAGATGTAGAAAGTAAAAGGAGTTTAATGGGACGCTTTACATAAAACAAAGTCATGCTATAAAAGAAGAACAAATGTTTCCATATAACTCAATCTACTTACATTTGTCTTAAAGGGGCTTTACAATCTGTACAGCATACAGCACTCACTGTCCATAGTCCCTTGGTTCAGGTAAGGAACAAATCTGGATGTCTTGGTCTCATAATTGTACTTCCTGATTTCCAAGGTCTTCTCTATTTCAGTGATGATGTTAGAACGTCTTTAAAGTGTCACATTGATGGTTGTTTGGAAGCTTTAGGATATGATCATTTGTATGAGTCTTGACTGGAGTTGTATCTATCATTTTTAAAAATCACATTTTTCTTTAATTAATTTCCTTGATTACTTCACGGAAGTTGAAATCTGCAGCGGCGCCTTTTGTCTTCCACTTTTGCCGCCTCCATTCCATTTTTTGCAGCTGAGCAGTCTTCTGCTGTGATGTTCGTTGTGCACTGCTCTCCGCAGACATCACCTGTCATTCAAACAGCGTGGGTGGTACTGTGACATCTACACACTTCTGTCAGAGTAGAGTAGCAGCACGAGAGTAGCATCATCAACTTAGACAGTGGTAGTTTTCTTCTTTTTTTTTCCTAATAAGTCCTCCAAATTAAAGAATAGCTTCCTTATTGCCCTCCTAAATCACTCATGTCAGCATTTCCTGATCTGACGTCCCTGACAGCGGGGCAACATCCCTCCAAAAGTGTCACAAATGGTTCTGATTGTTTTCTCTTCCAACAGCTGGATCCAGTTGGACATTGTGTTGCTAGTAGCAACCACTACTGTAACACTTCCATAGCAGTTCACACAGTTAAATCCACCGTGACAGGCGCCTCTTATGTAATCCCTAAAGACTCTTGTTGGAGCATTATCTGTAAGTGTTAATGCTGTTTGATGATTGTCCATGTGTGATTTGTAGATTTAGTTATTCTGCATCATCACTTGGCTACTAACCAGTTATAACAAAATATAAAAAAAAGATGACTGTTGATCTACTGGTGGCCTCACTGTTATGTATTTTACTCTCTCACCCCTCTGGACTATGTGTATGTACTATAGAGATACAAAGTGTGAGGGCTCGCTGGCTCTGGAAGTGTGTTTCTCCGCTCTGTATTCCCATTTCAATATTTCCTTCCCAATGTTACTGGACATAGAAACACAGGACTCTCCTCTAGACAATGCAACAATCCTATATACAGTGTTATATTATGACCACCAGTTATTCAGTTATTTCAACTCGGTGGACGACTGAAGGCGACCGGGAGCGACGTTTGGCGCGGGTCATTTGATGCTCCTATGGCGCACTGCAGGCACTCCAGTTTGAAAATGTCAACGCCACAGAAGCAACACAGATTTTGTCCCGTTGTTCTTTGTATCCGCTGCCGCGTTAGCGGGATGTGACGAAAATGAATGAAAAGGAGAAAAATGAAACCAAGAGCGTCTGTTTCCACCCGTAAATCAAAAAAAATTGAGTGTGCGGCGGTTGTTTATAACAACTACAACTGCAAAATTATGTTTTATTTCTCTCATTCAACGGCTTTGCTCTCGTTACCACTTGCTCTCCTCTCGCTTGACCGCCACCACGCCATTTCTCTCTCTCTCTCTCGCTCGCTCTCAGCTCATTTGACCCTCAAAAAACAAAGAAGTTTGACGCGTATCGCAACTTTTTTGGTGCTCGTTCCTCCGTTTAAAACAATAGGTGTACTTCAAAACGTGTGCGTCAGACGCTTTCGGTGTGTTTCGGCCCTTAAGAAGACTACAGTACCCATAAGCCGCTGTTGCTATGGGGACACAGCCATGGTCGCAAATCCAAGCTACATAACTCAAGTTGTAAATAATAGCTGTACAGTGATTCACTCTGTAGATGTAATATCAGTTTTCTCAACTTTCTTGTAGAGCTGTTGTATAAGATTGCATTAGTTTTAGTTAAATACATAATAATTCAGTGTAAATTAAGTTATGTTTTTCATTTAAAGCAATAATATTTATCACATCATAGCATCACAGATCATAGAATATATCCACTTCAACACTTATATTACGATGAGAGAAATTTGTTGATATGTTTTAAAGGTTCATACAAGCAATTTGAATATCGTCATAAAACTGATTTCAGGAGCAGAAATATTCCTGCAATATGAGCCGCCTCATATTGCAGGAATATTTCTGCCACTGTTGTGGAAAAGTGAAGTTTGCTGCGTTTGGTGATAAAAAAAAAAAAGAAAATGCAAACAGTTCCCTGAACATAGCAGGAAAGTAGTTTTGATTCAACATTTTCTTGACAGGTTTTAGAAGCTCTTCCCTCAGTAGCTTGATGCATAAATTTCCTCTCCTTTCCATCCTTATGTCTCTGTCTTTGAACACACACACATATACACACATACATCCTCCCACTCAATGCCACACACTTTCTGTCACTGATTTAATTTTTCTCCATTGTCATACCCATATTCCCTCAAATCAAAGACGGTAGTCAATTAAAAAATCTCTGATAATAGCCGAGGGCACGGTTGACACGAACAAATAAAGGCCTGCTCCAGAAACACGCCCATGGACGGGGGGGGGGGGGGGGGGGGGGGGGGGGGGGAGAAGGGGTGGATAAATTCCTGGTTATATAATGTGCATGTCAGTTAAGCATAACAGTAATAACTCCAGTTCTATGAGTACACGTGCAGCCCTCTAGCTGCCCGTCACAGACAGGTAATCGCACAGAGAAGATGCCATATTGTTCATATACAGGGGCAACAGCACATACTGTGTTTTAATAATAATGATGGCAGTGACACTACGTGGGTAACCAAGGTAACCAGGGTAACTTGGCTAAGCCGGCGATCATACATCCTTGAGCATGCTTACCCGCTTGCTACAGCTCGGTGGTGCGCTGCCAAAACGTTCCGGGTAAGAAATTATCGTTCTGCAAGTGGATTACCGACAATGCGGTAACATTTAGACATTTAGCCGAGCAAATCAGAAAACAAGGAGGCTTCGTACTGAAATATGAGCAAATATACTTATCAAACAGAGGCCTCCGTCTAATATAAACCTACTTCCAATAAAGACCTGGCACCCTCCTCTGCAGTCGAGGTAAATAAAGGCCACTATTTGAGCAAATACTAGATTTTCTTAGAGTCTCTCATCCAATTCACTTTTCCATTGATTCTTTGTGTTGTTGTTTTGTTTGCTTTGACGCAACACCTCTCCCTTGTCTTGTGTGTGTTGTCTACTTTTAAAATTCTGTTTGCACCCCTCACATCTGTGATTTCTCCTCCTCCCTCCCCCACACCTCTCCGTGCAACTAAACTATTTTTTGGATGCTCGAAAATAAACCAGTATCAAAGATGCATCCTCATGAGGTTCGTGTGTGTTGACAGTTGATTCAACACAATTAATCCCCAGTTTGCAACCCCACCCCCCCTCCCTCCTCCTCCACCCCCGCACCCCCCCAACCCTGATCGTCCACTCCACATTCCCAGCATTACCCCTGAGGTAGCGGCGCAGCATGGGTCCCAGCTGCATGGGAAGAAGCAAGCCTGAGTGCATCCCGCCGTTTCCATGGCAACCTCATAAGCCACAAGCGTCTCTTGGTGCCGAGCATTTAGGATATATATATATATATATATATATATATTGTGTTTACACAGAGAAAGAGCAATGTGGTGATTAAAAAAAGAAGGGGAAAAAGCACACACACACACTCATATAGACGTGAACAGACAAGCGCGGAAGGTGACAACGCTTCATTTGGAAATTCAAAAGCAGCATTCAGAGCGGGGAGATGTCGGCGCCCGGGTGACATTTTGCATTAATAATTCCTTTTATTTGATTATGCACTTTCAAAAGTTGGCTCTTTTGATCAAAACTATGTCAGGCTGTTCACAGGTGCGGCTGCGTCCTTGCAGCGCCGTATTTCATGGAATGCTGCTGCGTGCCGTATTTGAAGAGTTCGCTGCTAAAATGTTTTTTAAATTCACTCAGGGGGGGGAAACATGCATAAAAGTTATCCTTCAATATATCCAAAACGCAGAGGATACGGTTTGTAAGTGTGTAAAAGTTCCAGGGTCATACGCCTCCTTAAATAAATTAGCGCTAATTGAACGCCTTCAGTCACTGACTCTCACTGAGTGGAAGGTTTTTTACTGGAAGTTTGGCGTTTCGGATCCTTAACAGTGTGAGTCAAGGGAAAGACGAACATTGTCCTTGCAACATATCAAAATTCTCTGGAGCAACACATGAGAGGAGCTGCTTATTGTCCAACAGCAGAAGACTCAGAGTGTGAATGTACTTTGTGTAACTTCATGCATGTGAAGAACAGCTTAACCTGGGTGGGGGGGGGGGGGGGGGGGCGCAACTTCCTGCACCTGTCACCCAATTAAAGGTGAAAAGCGTCACTGACCTTGTGAAAATGTATAAACACATATTTTATTTTTAAAATCACCCTTTGCCCAAAAGAAATTCCACCTTTAAAAAACAACTTTTAGTAGTTTTTGCTATAATTTCTATTGATTATGCTGAGCTGAGATCTGCGACCACAGGGACAATAAAGTAGGAAGATTCAACAGGAGTCAAGAAGTCAACAGGCCAACTGCTTTGTCATATTGTATTAATCTTATTCTAACTTTATTTGCTGGTAAAACTAAAAGAGAAGCACATCTGCTGCACAGGAAACATATGTATACTCAAGTAACTACAGTAAGTCAAACTGTGATGGATGTTTACAGTCGATATAATAATTTTCTTTGCCTCAAAGGTTTGTTTAAAACCTGTCGGATCGCCTGATTGGTCGTATGCCGCATACAGCAGGTCTCTCAGCCATTAATTTGGTGAGTTAAGTGATTTTCTTACTGAAACCCAAAAAAAAAAAACGTAATTTCTCTTTAATTCCAATTTCCTCAGCCAGTGCAAGTATGTTTCTGCAGACTGTGTGCACTTCACATAGACCAAAGTGGCACCCTGGGGTGCTTTGAGGACGGGTGAAGGGTGCAAGATGCAAGATTTGTTCATTTCATTATTTGTTTATTGTGCGTTTCTAATCACGTTTCACTGTGTTGAAGAACGAGGCAGCATTCAAACTAACTACATTTTCAAACTTATCAAATAATAAGCAATTCACACTAAAATCACCATATTAAAAAAATCCTATTAAATACGTCCAAGCTAACGATGACTTACAGCTGCCGGTTGGTGGAGGGGAGAGAGGGGGGTGGGGTTTTTCTTGACAGAATAACTCCTATGATGGGGAAAAAAAAAAAAAAAGAAGATTGGGGAACCACTGACTCCATCTGACTTTTTCTCATTAATTTAACCAGTGTCATCCCAGGTGTGCGGCGGACGTCACTGAAATTGACTGAGGTGTCAATTTACAGCGCCTCATTAAGCGTGCGGCCCCGAGGAGAAGCGGCGACTGAGATCTCATGAATTTGAATATTAATACGCTCAGTAATCCTTTTGCATTTAAAACGTACAGGATCCAGATGTTACTTTGCCCCTCTTGTTAGCAGTTTATAAAGTGCTTTAATGGAGTAGTTTTTCTTTAACTGCTAACGCGGCATCCGTTTCTTACTCCGATCAGCGATAGATCGAATCAATAACGCCACTGCAGAGGCAATTATTCTTGAGGCTGATGGAAATCTTATCAATTTATCCCCCCAATCCCCCTTCAGAGTCACTCACTGTATTCTTCATCCACACCAAACTGAAGAAAGAAAGCAAACACGCTGTAATTATCAGACGATGAGCATGTTGATGATAAGCTACTTAGCAATCAGGGCCTCTTAATAAGTATTTATTGGAAGCTAATAGGCTGTGGGCTCATGAATATGCAACCATTAGCAGGTAATTGCTAATTAATTAGCTTTGCACACTCATCCAATTAGAGAAATATGAGGCCATTAAGGAATAACCGATCGGTCGTTAGTGTCAAGTATGCAAATAAATGTTTACTTGTTAGGGGGGGAAAACCTATCCACGGGAAATTATGGAGTGGCGGTGGTGAGTTTTTGTCCAACTTTTGTAGGCTGAATAAAAGATTTGATTGCCTTCCAGCCAAAACAAAACAAAAACTGCTTCCTCAAATGATGAATCAATCCTCAAAGCTAATTGTTAAGTTGAGTCCTGGCTCGTTGTAATCATTAATCTGCTTTTAATTTCATGCCAGTGATTTTTTTTTTTTTTTTTTTGTTTTGTTTCGTCTTTTCTTTTTCTTTTTCTCCCAGTGGTGGATATCTCAATTTACAGCGCCGCTTTTCATCCGCTCTCACAGGCGGCTTCTCCGCAGTGGGTTGCTCGCCGGCGTAACGCGGCGGCACTGAACATTTAACAAAAAAAAAAACCTGAATAGGAGAGAGACTCCCTTCATCCTTGCTCGAGCTGAGACAAAAATACTACTGAGCCACTGGCTGCTGGAGGAGAAGACAGAAGACGAAGAAGTGAGGGAAGTAAAAGCGGGGGGAGGGCTTGGTTCGGTGAGAATGTGACGAGAGACGACAGACGGAGAAGTTTTTTGTTTCAGCAAACTACTTCCATGCAATTGTCGGGGGCCCCTGCAGCTCCAAATATATACTGTATGCTGTCGTATTATCTGATTTTAAAGTGAAAGGAAGGTGAAGTTTATATGGCATGCGCTCCCCATACTTTTAATTTCTTCAAATAGCAGCAACACTACAATTTCTTCAAAAGGGAAAGATGTTTGTGGACACAAAGCCGAGAGGGGATCACGTTCCTCTGTTAGGGAAGTTTGTTTCTTTGGTGTCTTGTTTATCTGGTTGACAGCTTGTTGTCTCAGCCTTTCTACTGTAATATGAAGGTGTTATTGACTGGGAGGTGTTTAAAGCTGCTGTTTCCTTCCTTGTAACATCTTCTTGGTTCAAGCGAGTACGTCTTTGTGTAGACGTAAAAACTGGAAAACAGAGCTCTGAACTTAAGATTTGGAGAGGTTTCATCTGATTGTGTTGGTGCCTCCTCCTTGCCTCTCCAAAGTGCTGGCTCACAATCCTGATCAACAAGCTCTCTTAAGATCTGTACCCAACATCCACTACATTTTGAACATCTGTGACAATATTTTGCCAGCTGAAAAGAGAGGGGGGGGCGAGCTATCGGTTGAGATTGATGCGAGTAATTAAAATGTTCAGTTATAAACTTTGTTTATGTTGATTGAGAAAACTCACAAACCAGGGTTGTCAAAGCAGAGTGGAAATATTTGGTCTCCATCTAAACCCGATATGTAACACACACAAATATTTTCAAGATTGGAAAATGCATTTTTTTTTATTTTTTATTTTTTCATGTGCAGAGCATTTAAGTGTTTTAAGAGACTGTGTTCGTTTTAATTAAATTCCAGCGCACAAGGCTGTACAGCACAGCCGGTGGTGATTGTTTATCGAACTGACTAGTTTAAATTGAGTAGTAACAAAGTCGTCTCCGAGTGAAGGTCAGCGGAATAAGCGTGTAAAAGAGATGGCAATGAAAGTTTGGGTCTCAAGGCAAAGCTCCCCGTGCACACACGGGTTTTACGACAGCAATTCGTGTTCACACGGCTGAAAGGCAAAAGGACAATGGCAGACTTTTTCCTTTCTAAAGAAGGCTCTCTCTCTGTGTGTGAGTGTGTGTGTGTGTGTGTGTTGGGTGACATGAAAATGTTTTATTCAGACGCTTTTTTGTTCGGTTGTCAACACCTAAATTCATTAATATCGTGGCAGAATACAGGCTGAGCTGAAAAATAAGTAGTTCTCATCACTTTGAGGACAACATATGATGAATCTGGGTTATAAAGAAGTAGATAATAACATGATAGAGCAAAGATTCAAGAGTCTTTGCTGAATTAATCTGACTCTGACTAAAACAACCGACGAGTAGCTTGTTGTTTGTGGACACAGAACAAACACTTAAGCTTCAATCGTGGAGATTCAGATGTATTCTGTGCTCTTGGCTAACCAAATTGGTACTGTAAGGAATATCAAAAAAGCATTCTGTAAGCTTACTGATGAAGTAGACTGGCAAGTTGCTGAGACAGTATTCCCAGTTGGCGAGTTGAATCAGGCCGATTGTGGCTGATTTGTAAGGTCCAGTGTCTTCTCATATAATTGTACAGGCCTGGCAGGCCACCAGGCCGACGAGAAACCCCTCACCAGGCCAAAAGAAGGAAATATTCACTGCCAAAAATAGCGCCAAATATCCATTGGTAGCCTCTCTGCAGCAGCGCTGTTCCAAAACGTGAGTCAACCTCTGTGTCATTGCCTGGGAAGCTCTGAGGAATTGGGAGAGTGCGTAATGCGAGCGGTTGAATGAGAGAGTAAGTGGCAGGAAAGTGACGATGAACGCAAGGAAAAGGTTAGCGGCGAGATGTCGTTATGGCAGTAAAAATCTGCATTACAGGCTACCAGGTGTCAGTTCATAAATACCGCAGCTTGTCAAGACCATGAAGAGTCCACCTCGGTTGATTCGCCAAGCGCTGGCAAAGCGAAAGGGGGGTTAGCTCCAAGGTTAGCAACAACGGGTTAGCCTAGCCTGAAGACGCTAAACGGAGAAACAGAGAAGGGATAAATGTCCCACCCTAACCCCCTCGCTAAGCCAAAGGCAGTCAACCTAAGGAAACACTGATGTCAGCGCCATTAGTCGTGTTTTTGGCATTTTAAGAACAAACGTAAGCCGACACAGGTCTGTCTAAGGCTGCCAGATAGCACAAGGTTTTTTTGGGTACAGCTAGCTTCAGGATAGTAGCAGCCAGAATCAGACTATTATGCGTCACAAGTCTGGCATAATATAAAATTTAGCACTCTGGTTATGTGATTTCACTTTAGAGATACTTTTAAGATTAATCTGCTCTTTTCTATCCCTGTAAATTTTGCATTTTGACAGATTTTACATGTCTGCCACCACATTTTTGTGCCGCCACGTGTTGAATTTGATGTAATTATTTTTGATGGAGTGCCTTTTTATTGGTAGGAAATTACACAACGCCAGTGAAAATTGGTGCAATCTATGTGCTACTTTCAAGACTTGAAGCGTAGGTTGGCACCATCCAACGTTTAAAAAAAAAAAACAACCTTCCAAATCAGTGATACTGTCAGGTAATCTACCACTGATCACACAGGTATTTGTGCCAATATATCAAGCTACACCTGACGAATTTCCTGGTGTCAGCCGCGATATAAATGCGTGGCAGGTCTGACAGAAATACAGCCTACAACAACAAAGTGACAAATCAACTGTGGATGTCCTAAAAATTGGCAGTGAGCTCCGATAAAAATAGGAGCAGACTGATCGCAGTCGTCTGCGCTCGGCAACGGCACAACACACCTTCAGGAATCTAAGCCTAAGCATACTAACAAAGCTTCAAAACAAGGGTTTAAATTAACCCAGGCGCTCCAATGTCACCTGAAAATAAAAACAATACAATACTCTGTTACCCCCCTTTTTTGTTCTTCTTCTCACTCTTTTTTTTTCTGGTGGAAGAGGAGAGGAAGAATGAGGAGGAGGACTGAAGATTCTTCTGTTCCACTGATGCAAATAAAAACCAAATAAATGTATTGTTTCATCAAAGCAATATGTAAATGACTGCACTCTCAGGATAGGGTTCCTTGAGGACTCGCTACAGTAGCACAGCTGAGTCGCTAAGGGTTTGCTGTTTATTTGTTTCTCTCTCTCTCTCTCTTTCTCTCTCTCTCTCACCGCCGTTGTCCTCATGGAAGCTCAGCTGAGGCAAATGAAACGAACGCCCCGTAGTTCAGTCGTGGAAAAAAAGAAGTAGGAGAAGAAATTTATGCCTTTAATTAAGATAGTTGCGTGGCCTTGGAGGGATGTTACTCCGCTCGTGTCACCCCGGGAGCTGGAGAGTTGTGCTGACGTGTGTGTGTCGGTGGGGTCGACCGCATTCATTGTGGTTGTTTTGTTTGTTTTTTTTTAAGTAAGAAAGAAATGGCAGAGATGGAAAGATGTTGCTCAAGAATGATGTTTCTCATGTGCAGTGATGCCAATACAGTGGAACAAATAGGGAGGACGACCAGCAAAGGAGAAAGCGATTAAAAGTTTAAAAATAAAAAATAAAGTAAGAGTGAGAAAGGCAACATAATGAGGAGAGAGGTGAGAATGAAAGTCAGAGAAACAGATGTAGAAATGAAGTGATACACAAATAGTGCAATTATGAGAAAAAAAACTCAAAGCTGCAGAGTTCATGCTCAAAATGAAAGTAATAATGTGCAACACTGATGATGAATATTTGCGATAGTCTCTCAGTAATGATTCAGCCTACAGCTACAGCTAGAGTGATTTCTACTTCTCGTCTGCTGCTGTAGTTTCTTTTCTGTCTGAAAAGAAAGAAAAAAAAAGTATTGTCAGACAGGTAGTCTCTAGATTTTACTTTATTTTGTTGTGTTTGGCCACTTCAAATGCTTCTGTTACAACCTGGAAAGTACACACCTGACATATCACCCTTTAAGAAAGCTACAAGCTAGCATATTAGCATGCTAACTGGCTAGCATCCAGCAGACACAGAGCAACATCAACACTCATTTGGGGTCGTGTTTGTCTTCACCTGATGAAAGAAATGCAAGTCTAATATTCTTTTTTTAGCTCTGGTTTTGGTCTTCACCAGCTTGGGGGGGAAAAATTCTGGCTCATTAGCTAGTAGATGCTGTTTTTTTCAGCCGCTAATTGCTAACTTTGTCTGTTTGCCATTTTGAGAGGAGCAGGTAGCGATAAAGTGGGTTTATTAGCGCTTTTTGCTGCTGCTACTGCTGAATATGCAACCCTGTCTCCAAAAAAATATGTTAATATATGACTAAATTGCAACAGCAAATATTCTTTTCTAGAAACGTAATGCTAGCTGAATTACGTTTTTTCTTAACATAATGAGAAAATGTAGCTAATTAACATATTTGGCAAGTTGCAAAAATGTTTGATACTGAATGTTTGCGTCAAAAGTTCATAGATTTTTTCTTTGGTGCCACCAAAATATCTGATCTGGCAGTACAATATCCACTAGTAGAAACTACAACATCATTAAACTTGTATGGTTATGTTTAGGCAGTCGGTTAAGGTTAGCGAAAGGTCATGGTCTCGGTTTAATATATATTAAAAAAAAAAAAGTCTGCAGGGACTCGAAGCGTGACGTGTTTATTAACATTTAAGTGAAACGACGATCTTTAACATTAACCAAAGTGCTTTCGTTGCCTAAAGCTAAACACACAACGGGGACTCAGGATGTGAACCTCGGTCTCTGGTGTCAGAGTCCTACGTCTTTGTACGCTCACCATCCACTCTGACCTCATCCTTCTGACTTCAGTGCAATATATTAATGAGCACTTCACTCAAAACATTTAACGTGAACAAAATCCAGGCAGTGATGACATTTCTACGAGACAGTTGGACTAAGAGACCGAACAATACAGTAAAAGTGCTGCAGAACCAAAACATGAAGCTCAAAGTGGCCACAAGAGCTCCACAGAGCTGCTGTGAAAGTCGCTAGTTGTGTTCGTCACTACAAATTTTCACCACACGCTTGACAACTTCTCACCCACAAATCACAGCCCTCTTTTTTTTTTTTCCAGACTATTCAGAACAGTATGTTTTCACTTTTTGTTCAGCTTAATAATCAGCCTAAAAAAACGCACTTTTTTTCCTAAATGGAAGAATTTGAATGAATTCATAATTATAGAAAATATCAAGATATGTTGTGTTCATGTTGTTTTCTCTGTGTGTGTGTGTGTGTGTGTTGTCTGCTCATTTGTTTGTCGTGTGTGACATTGATGTACAGTAGAGTGGCTTTTTTTTTTTTTTTTTAAAGTAAGAAAAAAAACCCTGAAATGCCAATAGAGCTGTTTGAACTGAAGCGACAGAAAGAGACACAGAGAGAGAGATGAAACAGAAGAAATTGACACAGTGAGGAAAATCTACAACGAACATGCCATTTTATCCATCTTTAATAAGAGCGGTAACTTTTGTTGTATCTACTAATAAGAAATACAGAGAGAGAGACCTTAAGAGTATGAAAAAGAAGACGCCATTTTTTTTTAAAAACTGACTGTATTTATTACATTTATGTTTGTCCTTAATACTATGTATGCTGTGCCATAGAAATGGGGAGAGAGAAAGCAGGAGAGAGAGAGATACACAGACATGATGATCTCATCGGGAATGATCTCATCTGTGTATTGCCGTGGAGAATTTGTGTGTGTGTGTGTGTGTGTCTGACTGGGTGACTCCTGGGGGGGGAGGAGGAGGAGGAGGAGGGGGACTGCCCTCTCTCTTGTCTCTCCCTCTGCAGCTCTGCATCCCCCCCAACCCCACACACACACTGAGCTTTTGTGTTTGACTTTGATCCGGCATTGTTGCCAACATCAAAAAGTCCTCTGTCACTGGGAGCAACGCGCTGTATAGTCAAACACAAGGTGTGCGTGTGTGTGTGTGTGTTGTACAGTAGCGCTACCGCTCACACAGGAGAAGTAGGGGTAATATGGTTATTCAAAGTTGAAGGAATTAAAATCATGTATGTAAATGATTGGGAGAGATCGAGAAAAAAGAAGCACAGCTGCTTGAATTTAGAGAAATAATTCGACTATTTTGCTTTTAAAACGACGACGATACGAACGAGTAACATCAAATCCGAAGATGCGTCACGCTTCCACTGACAATAAGAACAGGGAAAGAGCGGGGTGAAGCGAGGGAAAGTGTTAGTTTATGTCGTTTTAGCAGAGCATTTAAGTTATTTTTCATAGTTAGTTCTTTCAGACGTGATGACTGAGTTGTCAGTGAAGTTAATCGCTGAGGTTTGGGAACATGTCGACATCGTTTTAAGGACGTCAGATGTGGTGAGAAACACAAGCAATCAGATGATCAGACACGTTGTAAAATTATTAATAGTAGGACGGAGGGTACAGCATGTTTTTTGTCAACCGTATTACAGATTGATTGTGCAAAATCTGCTGAACTGAACTACAGTTTTTTTGCTTTTGTTTTTGTTTCTAATAATCTCCCTTTTTGAAATATGTGCACATGCAACCCCGGCCTGCAAGAAGTTACTACTCATCTGTTTTGCCAAAATACATTTTTAACAACAAAAAAAGCACGAGATTATGGTTTCAGTTAAATGTCAATACAGTAAAAATGTCACTGCTGAGTATTTCAATGTTTAACCGAGACCGCAGTCTATTCGCTAAAATTAAACATGTTCAGCGAATGCCCAAACATAATCATTCTTTAGCTGGATATCATGTTGCAAGAGCAGATACTTTAAAAAAACAAACAGATGTTGTCATTATGTTATGTAGATATGCTTAGTAAATGAACATTTGTCACAGAGAAGTTCATTAAAAATGCTTCCTCATCCCTCATAATGCAGATCAGGTATGTAATATCCCAATAACCTAATTGGCTGCAGTGAATACACTTACAGTGTAATTGCTAGTAGACACGGTTGGCATGCGGCAGCGAGGGTATGGTTAAAGTTTGGGCAAGATTGTGGTTATGGCAAATAAACTGTGGTTACGGTTATGCAACTGTAACATTTGGTTATTGTTAGGGAAAGTTCACACAGTCACACAGCGAAGGAGAGGGCCGAACTGTGGAAAGATGCTAACTCTGGTCCTTTTTGTCTGGACGTTGGCACCGTATCATAGCAACCGGTCGATTGTTTAACAAGCTTTCCACAGTGTTCTAGCGAAACGTAAAGTAAAAGTGTGATGAGGTGGCAAATCTGGCTTCAGAGCGAACCCGTTTGATCGGTTTATTATCGTCATGGCAGCGTTCGACGATGGAAACATACAAGCATCAAAGTCAAAAAGGTGCTGCTGATAGAGAGGAGGAGAGCGAAACTTCTCAAACAAAAGGTTCCTTTCAAGGCAGAAAAAAGCCATAATTGCATGATTTTATTGATTCTGCACAACATAATGAGCTATGATGAAACTAAGACTTGTGATATTTCTGTTGACACAGCAAGCCAGGAAAAAAGAAAAAAAAAAAAACACCAGACTTCACAGAAATTGCTCGTCTGTTTCAAGCCATGAAACAATTATGATTTTATTGCTTCGACACGACGTAACGAGACTTAAGAACCTTTCAAACGAGTCGCTCTTGTGACGGCAGCAAAGCCCAGAGAAACACACAGAAAACCGATTTCTCCTCTGTTTCCTGCTGTGGCTTTTTTAAACGGCGACGCCTGCAAACTACACACAAAGTCTTTGTTTACAAGCTCATTTCATCGTGACAAGAGAGAGAGATTTTTTTTTCTTTTCTTTTCTTTTCTTGTTCTTTGCATCAATGCGGAATGGTGCGGGGAGAGAGAGAGAAAAAAATCAAGGACGTTTCTCAAAAAACATTTCTTCTGTCATTTGTGTGAACAGTCGACGCCGACTCGCACCAACACAGAGGGATGAGACTCTTCAAACATTCAACTACTGAAGAAGAAGAAGAAACCAGTGATATATACACGGAGCGAAAGGAGCTTCGCTGCAACCTTTCATCAGCTCGGAATTAGCTGTAGTCGAACACATGTGGGACGGGGATCAATACGCATGATTAGAAGTGTGATTAAAGTCTGTACAGTGGACTAAGGTTTTATTTAGCTTAACCCTGGTATGGATTTTTTTTCTTTCTTTTTTGCAAATGATCTTTACTTTAAGCTCGGAACAGATGTAAAGATTATTAAAAAACTCTATAAAGACTAGGACTGCAGTAAATTACAGACTTCCTGTACGCACACTGGGCCAGATATGCTAAAAAAAAAAAAAAAATCACAGTTTGCGTCTGGAATCTGCATGTTGTTTACCAAGACAGCAGCTCTCACTAAGCAATGAGCTCCTGGACTGATCCTAGGGCTGCAGACTGCAAGTGAAGAAGAGCTCATTGATGCTGTCAGCAGTGGGATTTCTATGAAGTCACTCAAGCTTAGAAAAAAGAAAAAAAAAAAACTTAGTGATCTTGATTACAAAACACTTTCTTCGGCCGCAGGTCAAGTCCCGAGACAAAACTACGAGTCAAAAATATTACTCATAAAACTATGATATAATCTTTAGCATATGTGTGTGTTATAATTTATTAGAAAGGAATAAACACATTCATGGGAAATGAAAAGGAGATGAGGTGATATAATGAGATAAAAATCACAACCACATGTGGTGGAGAGAGAAAGAAAGAGAGAGAGAGAGAGAGAGAGAGAGAGAGAGTTGCAAGTTCAGAGCAGAGCAGGTGGAGATGAAGCTGATATGGATGGATGTTAATACTGAGGTAAATGCAGCCAAACACATATTTAAACATCTTATCAAAGGAGAAAAAGAACACACAGTTGCAGCCTGTGGTCGTTTTAAATTTTAATGATGGTCAAGTTTATGAGCAAAGCTAGCACTAGTAGTAATAGTCTGATCCTAATTGATATTCTAATTGCTATTTTTTTCTTGCAAATAATCAGGTCTAATTATATATAAATCTATATTTAATGCACATTTCCTTAAGCCTTCCTTGTGGCTCCTATGAATCCTATCTGC
The DNA here is from genome assembly GCA_029490765.1 of Euthynnus affinis. Classification (NCBI taxonomy): domain Eukaryota; kingdom Metazoa; phylum Chordata; class Actinopteri; order Scombriformes; family Scombridae; genus Euthynnus; species Euthynnus affinis. The sequence goes on from CM055849.1 coordinate 25,841,923, forward strand.
GCTATGCTTATACACATATACTGTTCATATACACACATGCTTACATAACCATAATAAAAAGCATAAACACATACTAAAGAGGCAGATCAAATGCTACGGTTGAAAACAACACAATAACACAAGATCTCTGCAGGTGTAGACTGAAGCTACAGCTTATAATTGAACCTTCTGACCTGAAGATATAATCAGCTGAAAGTTTTGGTTGTGCTTTTATTAAAAAAAAAAACAAAAAACATGCACACAAGAAACCAGGATGTTAGGAGAAAATGTTGTTTACTGCAGAAATCAGACAAATCAACACATTAGCATGCGCTGCAGTAACCTGGCTGTTGTATTTGTTGTTGTTGGTTTTTTTATGGTATCAATTTAAGTCAGACTTTGGATTTAATTACTTTGGATACAAGGACACACTGCCACATGTCATGTTACTCTTCTAAAACCTGGGTATGCATATTCATAACATAAGAAATCATGTTTCTTCATTAGGACTCTTAGATTTTGTGTAATCACTTTACCCCCAATTAAGAAAACCACATTTTTGACATTCATGGAATCTGGTTACTAGTCGACAGTAACTTGGCTCCCTGTAAATAAATAAATAAATAAAATCTTACTGATGTGAGCTGTCATCGAGTGAAAGGAAAATGTCTTTTTGTCCTCTCACTGAGGTCCACTTATGCAATAATTCAGCATCAAGTGCGTCCTTGATGCATGTCACCACGTCACCCTCATGGCAGAGAAATGAATTCCCACTTGTTATGCAAATTTCATGCATTTATTTATTTAAAAAGAGGTTATAAAAATGAAAACAGGACCTTATGTAATGCAAAGTGGCAAGGGCAAAGAATATGAAGAAATACACAATTCAACCGAATCTGCAAGTTTCCTTTTCAAAGAATTTCCAAAAGAATAAGAGAAAAAAGCTGACAACAAAAATGTTTGGTATCTATTCTCATATTCCAACACTTCTGGGCGCTGTATTCTGGGTGAGAGAAAAAAAATGTATGTATGAAGCTCAAAGAAGTAGAAAATGTTGGGATCACCAGGTGAAAGCTGAGCATAATGCCAACTTCTACATATCATTAAATCAGTGAAAGAACTAAAATTACAGCACAAGGAGGGAAAAAAGAGGGAAAACTGCCAGTTTTGAGCATTTGAAAAGAAGTTCAGACTAATCTAAATGACACAGTGGTGTTTTTATCTCGTTATTCAATGATTTAGTTCATAGTTTAATGCAAAAAAAAAGGATAAAATGCCCTCCGGGTTTTTAAAAAAAGAGCTATTTAAGATAACATTTTACATATTCTACAGCCATACATTATGCATTTTATCATAGTATGCCTCATGGCTGAGTGGTGAACAAGGTGGTGGTAGATGTATAAGAGAGAAAAAAAGGGTCAGGAAAGGGGTCTATAACCTTTGTGTCGGAGCAGTGCATCATGGGATGGGATATACACAGATCTAGCATTATTAACTTGTAACTGCGTTGCCTCAGAGGCAGACAGAGGACTGTGTTCCTCCCCGCGCGGAAGCTCGTGTCACTTCACATCCTAACACTTGTCTCTTTACACTCTCATGGCCTCGGGCTGGAGACTTCAGACTGAGCAGCCGTGTGTGTGTGTGTGTGCGTGTGTGTGTGATTAGAATAGTGAATAAGGTCAATAGCAGTGCACACCTGACCTCCCTTCAGCTGAGCCTTGTACAATATCATGGTACCCTTTGCTGTTATATAATGCAAAATGACTGACTGCAGTTATTACACCAGTCCACCAGGGACATACAGGACTGAGGCTTTTATTTTTTAATTTTCTCCGTGATCCATACTTTCTTTTTCTCCTTAATATACGTTGATGCTGCGGGCGATACAACCACCAAGTCCACCGAAACAAGCTAACGTTATGGACAGTGGCAGGGAGTATATTTTCAGGCATTTTTAAAACAGAAAAGTGAGATCATTTGATGATAATTGAGATTTAATTACATAGTATACTGTATGTTGGCAAGCGGCCATGACATAAGTGGGATAGTAAACCCATGATTGTTTGTGTCAGGTGCTTCTTTACCTCTGCAAGGATTTTCCCTTTTGCGGTATCATCCCTCCTGTAAATGTATAGTTTCAGTTTAACAGTTTAAGCACCATAATAAATCTGTATGCAAATCATACATACGATCAGGCTATGTTACTTCTTAACAGGGATGTATCATACACTTTTCCAAGTCTATAGTTTTATTCTGGGACTAAACTGGGATGTCTTTGCATGATTTACAGTTAAAAAAAAACTCCTTATTTATCTTCTTTTGGTCCTTCATGCAGCTCCTCAGTTCAGCCTCTGTTTAAAACAGGTCCTGTCTCTTTAAGATGCCCCCTCCCAATGAGCCCACTCTGTTCTGATTGGTTCGCTTATGGCTCTGGAGGCTAAGTAAACAAACGATAGAAGTAGGATGTCACTTCTTTTTCTCGTTCTTTACAGAAAATGGAAACTTCTCAAATACATTCGCACATGAAATACGCGAGTGGACAACGTGAACGACCCGAGGTAACAAAAGCCAGCCTGGTCGCCAGAATAAAACGTTAGCATTGTACGATTCTGCAAACCACAGAAACGTTGAATATCGACATTTCAACACATGACATACGTATCATATTAACATTTCAACGAAACGTATTATATCAGCATTACCAAAATACGCATCATCTCAACGTTTCTAAAGTGACGCAGTTCACGTGCGATCTATATGAGCTAATCTTTCCTATTAGGAGGAGGAGGAGGAGGAAGGGTCGGTGGTTGGTTAGTAAGTTAAGTTTGTTGGCTGTTCGAGACCACCTCTAAACCAATGTCCGCTTCCCATTTCAACCGACAAAAGCGGGTGTTTTTAGTGAGACATCAGACGTTTTTATTTCATTTTTTTATTTTTATTTTAACCCAAACTACGATCTTTCCCTAAACCTAACCAAGGGGTCTTTGTGTCTAAACCTAACCAGACTTTAACCACAGCGTTGTCACACCATAAGACATCATTATTCAACAGGTAGAAATGTTGCTATGATACGTATTAGATGTGTTGAAACATATATATTCAACGTTTCTGTGGTTAGCAGGAATGTTCATCATGAAGTGGAAGTAGCGATAACTTTGCGAACAAAGCATTCAGAGCAAGATGAAGCCCCGGCTTTTGGCTTGGATGCAGGTGGAAATTAGAAATGACTTTACAGATTTAGATCATTTGAAATGGTTAAGTACAAAGACTCACCATTGAGGCACTGATTATGTAGTTTGTCTTGTTTTTTTTTTACACTAAGCGATTGCTATTCATAGCAGTGCTGCACTTTTTCAGTAAAAAAAGAAGTCTTTAAAAGCACTTTTATTTAAAAGGTTAATAGCACAAATCTGTCCATTAAGTGTAAGCTAGCTATCAACAGATGCACTGAACATGACTGTGGGAGTGAGCTCGGCACAGTTTCTGACTGAACTCAGAGCTCAATAACAACTTTTTTTAACATTTTTTTTTCAATTTGTGCTGCCCCGGGGCAAATTTGTGTCTAATTATGTCCTCCCTGACTTTGTACGCGATCACACTGCCTCTAAAAATGTTGCTTTGCACAGATTCTGTCAATAAACACTTGATGATTGAACGCTCATTTCTCATCAACAATCAGCGTCGGGTCAAAAACATGAACTCATGAATTCATTTATTTTCCACCTAGAAAGGACTATAAACCTTGAATTCAATTTAAAAGTATGAAAATGCCTTTTTTTTTTTTTTAAATATATCTGTTATAAATCATGCACGTGTCCTGCTGTTCTTGGTTTGTGTTCTCTGTGAGTTATCATCATCTCTGCACCACGGACACAATCAAAGACACCGTCCTGTGCGTTTGTTTACATTTGTTATGCTGACTGAAGTTACTTTAAATCTTGACACTGGATCAGATCACTGGAGATATCGCATCCCTTTTCATCTTAAGCTCAGTAAAGACGCGATCCCCCCCCCCCCCCGTGTTCGCCAGCCAAAAGCCAAAATATATGTTCCAACACGGAAAGTGCAAAGACGGCCCTAATTTAAAGTGGGGAAAAAGTGGGGGGAGGGGGATTGGACTTCAAGGCTGTCTTAGCTTCCCCCCCCCCATTCATTCCCGTTGGCAGCTAACAGGCCGGAGTAATTGGGATGCGGATAAGACAGTGATCAAACGAAACCTTCACACCTCCATCACGCTTAATGAAAGCTCAACAAGCAAACACAGAACTGCCAGGCGCTTTGTAGTCTTTCGTCGGCAAGAGTATATGTGTGCTTCTACATGTCTGTATTTGTCTCTGCGCGTATAAGTGTGTGTGTTTGTGTGTGCGTGTGTGTGTGTGTGTGGCTGCTCGTATCCACCACTGCGATTGCTCGTGTTATTTTTAAGGCAATTATCTTGGTTTTTGGCGGCGTCAGTCAATCTGGCATTATCCAGACTGACACGCGGCGCATTCAGATAAGTCGTCTAATGGCACAGAAATAATAAGTCAACACTGAGACAAATTTTTAGATTTCTCCTTGTGTGTGTGTGTGTGTGTGTGTGTGTGTGTGTTTGCTCAGATGGCTTAGTTTTTTTTAGGCAATGTAATACCTTGGGGATATCCAATTCAATTATCTACAAAATTATAGAGGAAAACAAAATTCACAATGTGTGAATTTCATGCTAAAGTAATTATTTTTGTCTCTCGGGAGTTTAGACGAAAGAATAGATTCCTCAGCATCGCTCTAACACTTTCACTGCCGCTGTGTGCCTGTCTGGCTGTGTTTGGAGAGAGAGAGAGAGAGAGAGATTGGAAGTAGATGTAACAAATGGAGTTTGAAAATGCTGTTGACGTTGGATTATCCCGGCTTGTCGTGTAATCATTGGTATGATATTTTTTGGACACTTGCGTTACGTTAGACTCGGAGATGTGAGCCACTGTTTTCTTCAAAGATGAATCAGAACTTGGACAATAGTTATCAGTGTTTTAAAGGCGACTCCTGTAATACAATATTCTAAACTCAGTGTTTACTTGCAAGCTTTTCGGAAAGTTTTGACAGCATTTGACAGGTTTTCTTTAGCAGCAGGGATCCTGCGTAAAAGACTGAAAGACCACCAGATCACATCATAAACTGGGGGGCTGATCCAAGACGTCGAACAGAAAGCAATGAAGGCAAAGAGGGATGAAGAGTATTAAGACTTTATTCAGAGGAATAGAGTCAAATATTGAAAAATGGGGTTACAAATTGACTATACTGTACACCTGACACATTTTTGTGTCATGGCAGTATAGAGAAGAGTCTCTAACGATTTCAAAACTGTCCTCAGATGACTTCAACTTTTTTTTTTTTTTTTACATAAACACTGTCTTATATCTGTGACTCATGTGTAATAATCACTTCCAAACAGTGGCTACATGACATGCAGGTATACACTCACTGTAAAGCTCCAGGACATCCACTTAAAAAACGCGGATGACGTCAACATCATCCAGGGATAACGCTGACATCATCTCATGTGACATCACCTCACCTCTTACGGACGTTATGCAGCTGCTGTGTAGCGATCCCGTGCCTCCCCTTCTTCTTACCTCAACCCCGAGGACACTTGCCAGCAAACAGAGGAAACTGGATCAGGTGGAACCGGACCTGGGCCACATTCCATATTTTTCCCCCAGGGGCTTGTGGGCGAACCGAGTCTGCATAAATTTGATGGTGTTGATAAGTTTTCAGCCTTTCAGGAGTTCAGCTTATTTGTCTTGTAGCGGTTCGTGGATTTAATCTGTTTGACAATGGTTTGGAAGTTAACTGAACACACTGTTTTAATCCCTCTCCTTTTCCTCCTCTTTGTATGTTTTTTTTTTTCTCACCATCACCCAGACCGTGATTCAGAAGCCCCAAAAAGTCTACCGTTGTGATGAACCCTCAAAGCGGTGAATGACCAGGGATCACCAGGGATGGCGATCAACACGAAAAACAGTAGAAAACCAGTCCAAAGCGTTTAAATCTCACCAGCTGTAAATGTCATTAGCTGTTAAAGTCTTATGTTGCTTATAATAAATTGTTGATAACACAGTCTTAGTGAGTGTGGTGGTACTTATGAGGTGTCGCTCCAGGATGGGTGTGTACGAGGCTGGGTGGGAATCATCACAGTTATACCCACTACAGTAAACTGGACTACACTCATGGCTTCAAGCAAGAGAGTCCGCAAAACCAGAGCTAGATTATCTCTTTCTTCATGCGTTGTAGCTCTTGACTCATATGACCCTGCGTCTCTCAGCAGCACAGCTCCATCAGCGCTGCTCCAGAGGGACTAAAAGACTGTAATAACCAGTGTGAAGTCGCAGCTGCCGCACTGTATCCTGCATGTGTATAAATGGCTGCTTGCCTGTTTTGTGTGTTTTTTTTTTTGTTGTATGTATTCGTTTGTATGTTTGTCTGTGAACGCCTGATCCCACACTTAGGAGACACAGAGAGAGACGCTTCTGTCACACACACACACACAGTTCGGGCATTAACTCTTCACTGCTGAGCTGCGCTGTGCGGCCATCTGTTTCCCCAACTTGCTCCCAGTGTCGACATGTAGTCGAGTGTTACATACTGTCAGTAGGAAGGTTAGACATTACTAGTTACTCCTGTTAAAAATGCAATAAGTAATGTAACTATTTTAAGTGCTACATCGATGTAACTTATTACATTTAGATTACTTTTATTAAAAAAATGCTTTAAATTGGACAATAAAGCTGAAAAATCTTAAAAAACCAGGCAGTGTAAACCTCACAACAGTCCTCAACACAGATTACTGTCAAACTTTGATTAAAAGTTCTTCAATATAATTCGACCACCGAAACAAATCACAAGTATGTAGCTCACAAACAACAAACTAAAAGGAAAAATGTAACCAAAACCTCAAACCAAGTCCATATCAGGTCAGCTCCATGCTGAGTGGTGATTGAACTATCAACAAGGCTCAATACTGTTCACAATTTTTGACTGAAGTTCTGAGATTTATAATAGACTATAATCTTTGCATAGCTTCTAAAATATTGATTTTAACGAAAAACAAACACAAGAAAAGATGCAAAGCAAAGGAATGAATGTTATATGAAAATATTTGGATGTAGCCCCTTTATAACCACCAACATTTTGATTAGTAACTATAATTTAATTACGTATTAGTCACCATTACATGTATGTAGTGACTCTCCAACACTGCACACTGCTGTCAACACCCCAGTCTGTGGAGGAAGCGATGCGAAAAACATGAATTAGACGAGTAGTTGTGAGATATATATATATAAAATGTGAGACCTGTTCAATTGATTGGTTGCATAAAATTAAAGTTCACTGTTGAATTATTTTTCTTAAAGGATGTAAACATGTAACATAATTGAAACAAAAGCTTCATCATTCATCGTTTCACACCTGTAGTTCCCTAAAAAGAAAAAGACTACATTTCCCATATGTTCAGTTATTTACTGCCTCTCTCCCCCTCCCTGAAACGGGTAGACATGTTGGCAGTCGTAACAGACTATGTCTGCAAACAGACAGTCAGAGACTAACTGGTGAGCACAGTGGAGCTATTAGTGGAGCTAAAGAGCCAAATGTTTCCCTCAGGAGTCAGTAGAGAGTAAAAACAGAGCGAAAAGAGAGTGAATATTGGACTTAAATTCGCCAGGTGGACGGAAACACGACTCCAAATGAATCATAATGTTGCTCCGTGACTGCTGGATGTGTAAACAAGCAACTGTTTCCTAACAAGATCAGTATATCATCTTAAAAAGTTGATGATATGTCAGTGCTGCGTTCACAGGTTGTTTCTGCTGCCACCAAGTGGACAAAAAAAATCAGTTAATGCAGGTTTAAAGGGACGTTTTTCAGGGACTCTCTACTTTTATTGCGCCCATATTTGAACAAAATCGTGGGTGCTTCTTCTATGTTTCTGCATGCAGTTTGAGATGCAATCAAAAGCTGGTCTCACTAAACTATACTTTGTTCCCAAACAATCTTTTAAATCACCATATTCTTTAAATCACATCTCACCTCTAATTGCATGCATATTATTATTCAAAAATTGCAAACTGTTGAAATTTTGACGTGTCTAATCATTACAAACTAAAAAAAAGATGCATGCGCGTTGCTTTTGTAGAAATCAGACTTCTTAATTCATGCTGACTGCTGCACTTTCGCTGTACTGCCAAGAGGAACAGATTGAAGGGGAGGGGTAGGGGGTGGGGGGGAGAGAGAGAGAGAGCTTTACTCTCTTTCTAGCCAAGTGAGGTTACAAAAAAAGAAACTGGTATCTGGCAGGAAGAGCAGAGCTTCCTGTTTTAAAATATCAGTATCACTTTTCAATAAGGCATTTATACGCTCAGCTGCCAGTTTATTAAGTACACCTAGAGTTCACTTACAGTCCAATACAGCAGCCCCTGCAATAAACGCTACCTTTATGAAGGTTATATTGTGCTGTTTCTTTTTTTTTTTTGTTGAAACTGTGAAATGAAACTGAGACTTTATGGTCCATTTTGGAGGGTGTAGTTATTGGTCTTGAAATTGTTTTGTGTTGAATGAATCGAGATGTGTCTAGTCTACCTTATGAATGAGTATATAACTAGACTGATTAAGCAAAAAAAAACAACAACTTTCAAGTTTGCCATGCTTTTCATTACCTAACAAGCCACTAACAAGCGGTTGCAGTCGTTAGGAAGTCATTAATAAACGCGCACGGCTTTGTTACTCTCTAATAAGCCGTCAGCAAAATTAGCTTGTCGTCTGCAGTAATGACGGTTGACAACTCATTAATAAAGCGTTCTTATGATAATCCATCTGTAGTCTTCAGATGTTGTTGTTGATAAGTTGATAATGTTTTTGTTCTGCAGCCCCGCTCCAGAAGTCAAGTGGTCTATGAGCCATTGGATTTTCCCTAAAAAGACAAACTTGGCAACCCGAAAGTCGTCCTATTAATGAACTATTACTCATCTAATAATCTTACTCATGGCTGTAATCGTTCCTTCTTGTTCATACTAACCAGAAGAAAAATCTCTCCTCTAAGTGAGTAAGGCTAAGTGATGCTGCACAAAATCCACAAAAAATGTATTCAAAAGTTTATCTGAAGCAAATACGAGGCCTCAGCAGTCTGAGTTAGTCAACTCAAGTGGATATCTTCCAAGGTTACAGTTTTATTAGTCCAAAATTCCCCTGTTGAGCTGCAGCGGAGTAATAGTACCAAAAAAAGAGGGAAATTTGTACTAAAATATCCACTTGATTTGACTACTTTGGGCAGCTGAAGCCTCCTATTAGCTTCAGTTTGAAAACATTTCTGCACAGATGGAGGACTGTGGGTTTTTGTCCCCCATCACTTACATTGAAAGGGAATACTGAATGATTCAACTGAGCAAAAACCTGTTCCCAGTGTTCATATGGGTATCTGACTATTGTTTTAAAGCATTAGTAAATCATTTATTAGCATTAATAAATCATTTAGTTACCACGGTTACTGTTGTAACTGTTATAACTGTTATTAGAAATTCTCTCAAGACGTGATGGAGACATGAAGGATACAAGAGTGAAACCAGTCAGTTGCATTGGATGTGTGGCAGGCAGGAGGAGTGTGTGATCGGAGGCATGTGTGTGTGTGTGTGTGCATGTGTGTGTGTGTGTGTGTGTGTGTGTGTGTGCCTCCTGGGAGTTTCCCCTCACCACTCAGCAGTAATGAGCTGTGCAGGCAACATTTTGCTTATAGGCCCATAAACAATGCACTTATTAAGATGGAAGTCGCCGCGGGCAACCGAGGCTAATTCAGATACATATGCGTGGAGTGAGTGTGTGTGTCTGAAAGTGGGGGGGGGGGGGGGGCGCAGGGGGCTGAGTCAATCAGGTTGCACACAGAGGGAGAAGGATGATAGACAGAAAAGGCTGGAGAGGATTTGCGCCACCATATTTGGTGTGACGACCGAGTACAGAGAGAAAGAGAGAGAGAGAGGAAGAAAGACATATACAGTACTGAAAGGGATGATGGATAGAGAGGACAAAGGGTGACAAACTTAGATGTACAGAACAAAAGAGACGACGAAGGACTCCGAAGGGAAAGCAGCAGAAAAGAAACAGACAGATGGGAGGAGGAATGTATATACAGTAAAGGGAAAGAAGGACGCAGACAAGTACAAAGATTTGAATACTGAGACAGAAAAAGAAAGTGGGAGAGTAGACACGGAGAGAGAGAGAGATTAAAATAGAGAGTCAGTGAGTCAGACGTGGAAAGAGAGACAGAAGGAAAGAGTGAGTCACAAAGATAAAGAACAGGGGGAGAAAAAAGTGAAACACAAGGGGAAGGAGTGAAACAGTGGGAGAATGAGAAAGGGAGAGAGAGAGAGAGAAAAAAATAATAAAAGACAGGGACACAAGGGCAGAGAGAGGATAAACAAAATGGGAAAAGAGGGAGAAACAAGCAAATCGGAGACTCCGAGAAAGCGAGTAAAAGGCGAAGAGAAAGAGAGAAACGTACGAGAACGAGATGCATCTTGGGACAAATAGTCAGATAGTGTTAAAAAAAAAAGACAAACAAGAAGAGAGAGAGAGAGAGAGAGAGAGCAACAAACGTTCTTCAAGGAATAATTAAGCAACAAGCAAGCAAACTTTCAACCTGTCAATCAAAACCCACAAGACAGACATCAAAGCGTTCAATATAAACCTTCAAATCTTATTAACGGAGAAGTAATTTCTCAAATGACCACAAGCGTACTTATTAGGAAGGGGCTGAATGTATCGTATCATATTGACATGTTGGAAAAAAAAAATGTATCCCCACTCCGACGGTTAGACATTACAAGACGAGATAAGATAACAGAAGATCAGATAAGACTGTTTTTGTCCCTGAGGGAAATTTGCCTTGGAAAAACAATCCTGCTGTTGTACAGTACCAAATAATTCAACAGTAATACACATTGTGCATTGCATAAATACCTAGATAAAAAGTTATTTTCATGTCTTATTTGTTGTTGTTGGCTCCCAAACAGGCCTGTATGGTGTTGACATCTTTCCCATCTTTCAGATTCAGGTGAGAAAATGCAGTTCATTAAGCAGAGGTCGAGTCAAAAAGGATATTTGGCAGTTAAACTATTGGTGTGAGGCATCTTTATTAAGCGTAGGCCCGTGTGAAGATAGCAGAGATAGGACAGGATCCCCCTGAATAGAGCCAGCAGGTTGATTGATGGAAGCCTTTGGATATCATGGAGGTCTTGGTGGTGATGGGGAGAAGGTGGGCTGCACAAAAGTAGGTCTGACGTGACAGATCGACTGCACGGTTCAAGTAGTGTGGCCAGAAAGATCATTATTCGTCAGGTACGTTGACGTTGGAAATGTAAATGTATGGGTTTAGACGGCGTGGGAAAGCAGAAGTGACAGAGAACAATAGACCAGGACGAAGGCAAAGAGATCTTCCTCAATGAACTTCCATCAAAGCTTCATTTGAAAGTAAAAAACAGCTCAGAGATACATTTTTAAATTACAAGGATCTTGCTCTTGACAGGATTTAAATTAAAGGAGGACCTGCGAGTTCACAGGTTATTTCAACTGTAATTATTACAGTTGGGGCAGGGGGGTGAAAAATTACCCACATATGTACACCAGGTATCAGGCTATAGAAAGGCACGCAATCCTGAAGGGGCCTCGAGAGTACAGGTGATGCTTTTTTGAATGGGAGTCAACTGGAGCCAGGCTTTTTTTTTTTTTGGACCTAGCGTCTAGCAGTCATTAGTGGTATTGCACCTTCATGTACTTCCATGTTGGCTTCGGCCTCCAGCTGTGGTAGTTTCCACTTTGTGGTGCAGTATAGAAGTACTGAGAGAGATGGATAAACTGTTGTTCATTTTTTTAAAAACAATACGGACAGGAGAGTGGTATTAATCTTCTCGTCTCAATCTTTGCAAGAAAGCCAATTAGAATATTTTCCAAAATGTCAAACTGTTCCTTTAAGATCTGTGATTGGATGTTTCTCAGGGAAGTCATCTGTAGTTCACTTCTTTCTGTACACGGGTTTTGACTTTTTGTCCAAGACCCTGATTTATTCTTACTCAGTAGATCTTATTATGATTTAACCGTCCAGACTTCGGAAGTGCTCTGACCGCCAGTCACATCACATTGCCTGGAAAAATGAACATAACTCTTACATTTACGGGTACCCTTGACTCCCAGAATAATTCCTTTGACTTCCCACCTCTATATGACAGAGACTGAAAATGAAAATGAAAGAAAAGCCAAACAAACAAATGAGATGAGAGAGAAAGAAAGTAATAACAGATCAGAAAGGAAACAAGGGTCAGAAATCCAAAGAATAGAATCAAACAGACAGAAAAATAGAAAGCAAGAGATGTGTGTGTGTGTGTGTGTGTGTGTGTGCCTGCACATGAAGGTGGAGTGGACATTAATAAATAATACCGCCGAGATCAAAGCCGGTGCAAATGGACATGTATGTAAAAAATCTTCCAACTTGCCTCAGGTCCCCATTAGCCTCTGGTTTTTGTTTTTTTCTTTCCCTCAAGGCAGTGCTTGACTGGAGTTAATGTGATGTGTGTGTGTGTGTGCACGTGTCTGTGTGTGTGTGTTTCGTGTTTGAACGTCAGTCCGGCAGAGTCAAATTGGAGTCAAATGAAATTTCTCTTTTTAAGCATTGAAATGTCACAGGAGAGTAATTTGCATCTGTTGGCTGAGATAGTGCAGGATGTTGCCACAGTCGCCAACGGCTGCTGACTGGTGACGACTCACACGACGAAGTGGGGAAAGAAGTGTGTTTGTCTGTGTGTGTGTTTATGTGTGTGTGTGTGTGTGTGAGGAGGAAGGCGATCAGCAGCTTTTCAGAAGTGGATCAAGTGGATCTTTGTTAATCAGAAAGCGATCATTCACTTGTTTATCCATCACACTGCTCCTACACAATCTGGAAAACCCACATGTTGTGTCCACATGTGTCTTTTTGTTTCTCTTTCATCACTACACACACACACACACACACACACAATATGACATATCATGAGCACACAGCCACATGTATGCTTACTTATATAAACAAGGGTGGACACATAAAGATAAACACAAACACGCTCCTGCGGTTTGTACCACATTTGCTTACTTCATAAACATAATTTAATATGCAAATACATGCATACATGCAAATGGGCGAGCAGTCATCCAAACGCTGTCAAACACATAAAGTGAACCACATGCTCATTTGCAGCGCCCATGCATCACTGAAAACACATGTACTTCCACATATAGAACACACAAACACACACACAGATACAGTATATTTACTCAGTGACACACTCGTGCACATGCTGCTGCTGCCATATGCTATCTCACTCCCTCACACACACACACACACACACACACACAGAGAGAGTAAGAAGACAGACCTTCCTCTCTCTGACACATTCACATGCAGTCGCCAAGCTTGTTTCCATGGAAACCCGAGGGGAAAGGTGTTAATGAAAGACTTTGTGATTGTGCAACCCATCACCAAATATTCACCTGTACCTGCATCCACTGCAGCGCAATGAACATGAACACACTATTTTTTTTTCAGCTGTTGTTAACATTTCCGACAACAGTTGAATCCATACCCTGGCATCCTACCCTGCTGCATATCGCAGGGGGGAAAGGAGTCAACAAAAAAAAAGGGGGGAGCAAGGCAACCAGCAACTTGTCACTAGTGCACTGGCAACAATTAATGATGAGCAGAATGGGGCCAGTGAGACAGACTGCATTTGTTTCCTGTTGTACCTGTTCTGGTCAAATTAAAGAAAGCTAGTCAAAGCAATTGCAAAATATGCCTTCCTTGACTCAGGCAGTAGTGTAACATTTTTGCACAGAGACCCCGATGAGAGAGCGACAGGTGTCTGGAAGGAGAACTGGCATTCAGCCGCCAACGATGGGACAACTAAGATATGTTGGTTCCAACAGCATCTCTGGTTTAGAGATCAGCAGCCTGAATGGGGGACACGTTTTATTACAGGCCTGCCTCGTATTTTCAGGCAAAAAGGAAATCCCAATCAGCGCTGAAAACATTCCACTTCAAGGTGATGTGGACGAATGGCTATATTTAAAAGATGTCAACATCCCTCATATCAAAGCAGGAGTCGGTTTACTGATTGGAACCACTTTCCTCAAGGCTATGGAGCCTTTGAGGGCCAAGGAGAAAGGCCATATACAGTTAAAAACCATGTTAGGCTGAACTGTTAACAGCCCCCTGAGGGGAGGAGGTATCAACAATCAAAAGGGAACACCCTATGTCATGTGCAACGGGATTGCTGTGGTACCGCTGGATGTAATCATAAAACAGCAACTTAAGTGACTTTCCTGAAAAAACAGCATGATGAACAAACGGAGATGTCCACTGAGAATCAACAGTTTATGGACCACATCAAGCAGTCAGCAAAAGGAGTCAACATTGGCATCCCTTTAAAACACAAAAAAGGGGGCTCATTTCTCAACAACCGCTGTGTAGCACAACAACAAACACTTGGCGTCAAAAGGAAACTGATGAGAAACAGATAATTCTGTGATGACTGTAACAACTTCATGCAAGGTTGAGAAAGGCTTCACACAGGCACCAGACACAGGTTTGGTACATCCAACATCCCGCAACTGTTAAAGATTTCTGTGGTGGCCCAATGGTGATACTCAATAACAGTTGAGGACGAAATGGTAGTCCATCTCTTTGGTGCTACCTCTTCAAATGTGCAGAAGACAATAAAGACCATTTCTCAAAGGGAGTCATTAGCACTAATCAGAGGAATTTCTATGTGGATGACTGCCTCAAATCTGTCTCCACTCATCCAAGACTTCGGTCTGCTCTGTAAGGCTGCATTCACACCAAATCCGGCAGGTCAGTGCGGATTTGTGGGCGTGTGGCTCCCGGTCCAGAAGGTGGCGGTAATGCGCATGAAAGTAGTTTGCCAGCCACCATCGAAAAACAAAAAAGACAAAGAAAAAGAAGAAGCTCTCATATAAAGTTGTGAAATTACTCACAGCGGCGTCATCTTCGAAATAAAGTAATATAAATCAACCGTCTTCGGTCCAAAGTGGAACGCTGAAATGCTACAATGCTACAATGCTACATGCTAAATAAACAACGGTCTTCGGTTAGACCGGAGTCTAATCACCGACCTATGTGACTGGCCACCGCAGCGTGACGTCGGGTTGCAGTTTTCCAAAAGTTGACTCCAGCTCAACTTTTTCCGGCCGCAGTCCGGTGCGGCGCCGCAGCGGCAAAAATGGCCGCAGGCGAGCCGCACTACCCCCATTCAAAATGAATGGGACGACCAGCGTTTTCACCGCCGGATTTGGTGTGAATGCAGCCTAAGAAAGGGGGCTTCAGACTGACCAAATGGACATGCAATAGGCAGACTGTACTTTCTTCTAACCCAAAAGAAGAACATGCTAAGAGGTCAAAGATTTGGACTTAGATCAGGACAAACTTGCAGTGGAAAGAGTACTTGGAGTCCACTTGAGCATTAAGTCAAATGCCCTGATGTTCAAAATGGTCATCAAAGACAAACCTCTCTCTTAGACGGGGGCATCCTGTCGATGGTCAGCTCAATTTCTTATCCCCTCAGAAGTTAATTCTGCCAGCCAAGCAAATCTTACAGGAGTTGTGCAGGATAAAGAACGGCTGGGACGAAGCAGTACTGGATGTCGATGCTCACCAGTGGACCCAAACGGTTAACCGAATTGCATCTTCTATCTGAATTCAAGGAGCAGGCCTTTGGAGAACCAGTTTCAGCTCAGCTCCATCATTTTTCTAATACAAGTGAGACTGGATATGGCACAATTAATTTCGCAGCTATTGTTGAAGAACAGCACCAATTCTATCCGCAGAGCTTCTGTCTTGGGGAAAGCTAGAGTGGCTGAGATTAAACCAGTAACAATCGCTAGAATGGAGCTTACTGGCGCTGTCTGGTTGCTGTCCGCATTAACAAGATGCTCAGAGCTGAAATTGAGTTTTCACTTGAAGACTCCATTTTCTGGACCGACAGCACAACAATATGTTTAGTAGCTAAATAGCTGGACAAAAATTAGAATATCAGAATAATAATAATCAGTAAAATGGCAGCAGAAATCCATGTGACTTTTGGAACAAAACAAGTTGATTTGCTCCGATAAAACCAATTTCTAAGAGCAGATTTTCAGTTGCTTTAAAGTCATTTGTTTCTGGCAAGCTGGTTCTCATTTTTGTTGTTTTTTTGCCCATCATTCCTACAACTCATGGTAATGTTTTACTCAACAATTTAAGGAGCTCGAGTGGTCTCAGAACCTCAGAATCAGTATTATTGGCAAAGTATGTTTGAACACTCAAGGAATTTGACTCCGGTCACTCTCAATGTGCTTACATACAATGAACAGAAAGATACACGTACAGAAGACATACAGCAAAAAAAAAGTACAGCAGGCTAACAGAGATAAGCACCAATAAACATATAACTATTAAATACAGGCAGAATAACTCCATGCCACCATCATACATCTCATATAATTACAAATCCTCAGTTTCAACAAACTTTTTTAGAAGACAAAACAAAGGAAAATATTAAAATTATTACCAAATGTATCCATTGTAGACACGTATTACATTTTTAGATGGTGCAACTGTGACCTCCTGAATGTTAAAATTACCCATAATGCAACAACTGATGTGTTTTTTTTCCCACCGTAAGCACAACTTTTACCCAAACTTGTGCAAGTGTGTTCCTTGCCTCACCTAAGCCAAAATGTGGTAGCCATGCACAGATATGGTAGAAATGAGTAATAAATCAAATGTGCTACCACTAATGTAATCCAGGGTTTTGCAGGATCTCCATTATCAGCATTCAGACCGGCGATAGACCTGTCTGCACTCACCGCTGCCTGCTGTTGAGTTCATTATGAACACGATGGCAGCCGTGCTGCCAAGTCAGCAGCAGCGGTTCACCATTCTCGTGAATGCACACATCTCTTTTGCTGCTGTACTCAGAATTTAGGATGGTCCAACTTTCTCAACTTGCCACCGCAGCTCACTGTGGTGACCATGGCAACCATAGAAACCACAGCAAAGGGAGGGGAGCCAATACAGCAGCTGAGTTTCCTGACTGGTACACCTTTTTCGCCAGCAGAGAACAGACAGATCAATGAAGAGAAACGGCGTTTGAGCAGCATCAGCTTCAAACCTGCTGCTGCCTTTTCAAAAAAAACACAGCAACATCAGCATTGCCACAGTGGCGTGCTTGACAGCTTGAAAAGAATCTGATGTCCTTCGTATTGTTTATTAATATGTTGTTTTAATGTTAATGTTTAATGATGATGCAGTCTAGTACTCCAGACTGCGTTTCTGTGAAATGTGTTATTCATGCTACGTGCGGTTTATGTGGTTATCAGTGAATAGGACCCTGCACCTGTCGTTGTCGCAATGCCATTTAGATACCTCAAGAAAGTCAGCTGATGTGTTTTTAAAATGAAGAATTTAAATGTTGAATCTCAGCTGTCTAAATGTATCTGTATCTTTTCCTTACTTTCTCTCCAATACACACAGCATTTGAAATACATTCAGTATATTTTCTTCAGTTTATCTATTGGGCTGTTTTCTCTCCTAACACCTAACATCACTTAATGTACAGACTTAATTCCCGATAAAACACATTCTTGAAATTGACTTTTTTTTTTTTTTTTTTCTTCCAGTGTGAGTTTCAGCCCTGGAGGAAGGTGCTCAGTGAAGCTGCGAAACCCTGCCTGTTTTTTTTTTTTTTTTTCTTTTTCCAGGTGAGTGAGCGTCAGGGGAGATAAGCCTGTCACCGTTTCCCTCCAGACTGAAGAACAGGGAGCACATCTCAAACAGCGGGACGACTGGCCAACAGCGATAGCCGGCCAACATCTCCATGAGACGAGGGGGGTGGACGGGGGGGGGGGGAAGCAGGGAGAGACGCATCAAAAACCTGGCATACTTTCACAGGAACTGAGGCACTCGGCAGACCTATCTGTGACAGAGCCGGCGTAATTGTTTTGCTTCCAAACGAGATTCACTTTGTTGTCAATGCAGCAGGGGGAAAAAAAAACAGATGACTGATGGAACTCAGCAGTGAGTGATGGTGAATTTGAATGAGAGGTTTCACCACAGATATTCAGTATTAACAGATATTTTACTCGCTACATAAGGGCTTGTTGGGCCCACACACTACTTACACACATGGAAACACACACACACACGCCGCTGTGTACATACACATCTTCTCGCCACATGTAAGCAATAAGTGTCACTTCTTCTTCTATTTCCCCAGACTTTTATGCGCTGTCAGACTTTTTTTTTATACACTGGCAGACAATTTTGCATTGTGTTAAATTTTTTAGATATTTCAGCTTGCTTCAGTTGTTTTTGTGACTACAACATCTAATAAGAAATGTGCTGACAAACTGATGAAGCTTGTATTGCTTTGCATTGACTGTATGGTTTAGATATAGCATTGAAATTAAGCATAGCAAACTAAGTCTTAAGAATCAATTAATGCTTTTCATATATTCAAATATCCTAATTTTCACTTTTCACAGATGTAAATGTCCACACTTTCCAAAACTCTCCTCTCTGCCTCTCTAAAAAATATCCCTCACTTTTCAATGTCTACACTTTCCAAAAAGTGTTTCACAAAACGTCCTTTGTATCACTAACCTGGCCCGCCAGATGGTTTGTTACGCAAAATCATCTGAGAAGTCATCCGTGGAAACTGTCTGGAAAGGGACAGGCACTCTTAAAAAAAAAAAAATACTTGGCAGTGTGGATTGGATGAACCGTCTGTCTATCACCATCTATCACTATCTTACTTTGCGAGGCAGCTGGATTCACCGCACCGATTGGTCCGAAACCACCGGTGGTTTGGACACAAGTGTTCCTCATGCGGTCTTGTCTTCTCACGATTGCACCCGCCCGGCGAGGTAATTGCATCACGTCACTTTAAAAAGAATGTCCTCACTTTCTTACAATGTTTTACACCTGCAGTGCAAGAACATTTACATATAAATGAACGTCCATTATATCCAAGCCCTCGCCAAACGAGTTCACACAGTGCTGATTAAGCCTTTCACCACCAGGTAAATCTCTCTGTATTTCACGGTATATGGAGTTTTTTTTTAAATTTCATGTCAGGTGTGACGTCCCCCGCGCTGGCCGTTTGGCTGTTTATCATGCAGATCTTCTAGAAATTTTATCGAACTGAATGGATCCAATTCTGATAGTGAAATGAGTCGTTTTGTGGAGGTTGTGTGACGCTGAAACAATTTATCCGTGATTTTACAGCTGCAACAGTTACGACCAGTGGTGTACTGGCAATCTCACATATTGGGACAAATCCTGGTGGGCCGGTGAACCATCAAAAAAATGTGTTTTTGGTCTGGTGGACCGTCAAAACATCAATTTTTGCCGTTTTTTTTCTTTGTGCTGGTCATTTGGAAACGCATGAGCTGCATGTCAGTGTCAGACGATCCCTTTACTCTCACTGCCAGAAGGGGGAGACAAAAATCAGGCACTCCTCCTTTAACTTTCCAAAAACATCCTAAAATGTCCCTGCTTCCAAAGAAGTATCCTGACTTTCCAAAATGTTCAGACTTTTTCAAAAAATCTCTTCACAATCTGAAAAAATGAAGTCCTTTCTTTCCAAACTTCGTCTTAACGTATTAACTTTTTTTTATAAAAACGTCCTCCCTTTTCTGAAAACCTCCCCAAATTCTAAAACCATCCCCTCTTTGGAAAATGTCCTCACTTTCTGTAGACATCCTTACTTTCCAAATTATCCTCATTTTCCAAGAATCGCTCCGCTTTGTCCGTACTTTCCAAAAATGTCCTCATTTTCCAGGTCTAACGCTCAAATTGGTCCTCAGATATATAGCAGTACAATACACACACATATATGCCCTTTCACTTTCTTTACTTCAAATGTCTCTCTTCCCTTTCATGTACACACACATACATATATATACACATATTTCACCACACACCTCCTCATGCTGCCTACAGTGCCGTCGGGGCTAATAAATGTTCTCCAGGTTAATTATGCGTGCTGCCCATTACATGGCCGCCCAGGTCAGAGCCGACATGTGTAATTTCCCCAGCGTTTATGAATGGAGGCCAACAGCCCACCAGAGGCTCATGGGAAGCAGGTGGCTGCTGGACACCGGCTCCGAAAACGGGTGACGGGGGGCTTGTTCAGACTAGGAAAGCATTTTGGAGCGGTCAGGTGGAGTTTCATCTCCAAATGACACACACCTGAACTCCGAGAGAGAGAAGGGCACTTTCTTACTTTTTGGAGGGCAACAAAAAAAAAAAACGGGTAAGAGTTTGAAATCATCTATATTTTCTGACTTTACAGTTTTCTCTTATTACAACCACAGCTGGTACAGCACATCCTCTGTATGAACCACTTGGCTGGTAACCACCTGTCATTTCACCATTACTTGGCACAGCAAAGTGAGAAAAGGGTAATTTCCTACCGTGTTATTTAAAAAAGTAGTGTGTGTGTGTGTGTGTGTGTGGTTGTGTGTGTGTGTGTGATCTCCTTCTAGCTTACTCTGACCCACAGAATCCATAAAGGGAGAAAAAGTCAGATACAGTATGCCAGAGCTGTAAATGTGAATGTTAATTGGAGTCAAACTGTAAAAGCTGCAGCACTTTTTTTATTGCGGGCAGGTGGAAAAATCTTCACCTCGCAGTCTCGCAGAGTTTGAAATTAACTTCAGTAATAATGCTAATACTAATTTGCTAAGTAGCATACTTGTTACCTGAGGTTTTATGAATCATTTTTATAGTAATATATATGTGTCGGCTCCATTTATTGTGCCAATCATTGTACTTTTACTCTACATACATGGACATTTCCAACCGAAACATCCTACTAACAATAAATCAAAGCATTTCACTGTGATGTTTAATGTCATAGGTTGATTTCAGTGCTTTTTTTTTGCAACACAACGAGGGAGAAACAAACACAATATGGACCTGATTTCCCTGCTCAAGTCAAAGCTGCAGTGCTTCATGAGGCAAAGCTGTTATTCTCAATTTGTATTCTGAGCATGAGACTTTTTTTAATCAGATGCATAGTGGCATTAAAAGTCTGTTTTGTTCGTCTCTTCTGGAGAACAAATATAGATTACTTACAAATCAAGATTGAAAAGTTCGAACTTAACCTTGGAAACAGTAACGGTGTCACTAGAAGGTCCATTTAGTAGCTGTTCTGGAGCTTTCAATCCTATTACAGGATGTTGTCGAGCTCCAAAATAAGCTCCTAAATGGACCTTGCGGTGAGTTTGTTTTGTCAACCCCTGACTACATAAACGTCGTCACCCGTCGGAGCCGGTTTGAAGCCCAGAGTTGCAGCTTACGGTCGGCGCCATCTTTTCCGTTTGGAGCCAAGACCTTCCAAACAACAAGTGTGTTGTGTTGCTTTTATTTTTGTGAGAAGTGCTGAAATGTTTGTTTCCTTTGTGATCGACAAAAAGCAGCCCGAGCGTTAATGAGATGTAATCTATATCAGTAACCATCCGCTTTTATTTTGAACAGTCTGAGTCACAGTTGTGTTACATTAAACCGATGACAGTGAGAAGAGACACTGACTGACCTTTTGTTTATATGAAAGTTTCATCTTTTATTACGCAGTGTATACGATTTACACAGGAGTGACACTGTGTGAGCTATAAATTGCTCTCTCCTCCTACATATATGCACTCAGTAACCTGTGTGTTACCTGTTGGCTGAATCAGGCTAATGAATGATCCATCATCCTCAGACACACACACACACACACACACACACACACACACACACACACACACACTATTAAATGCAGAAAGAAAGAGTGTCCTCTTTAAGGTGCAAATGCATTGTGAATCAGTCTAGCTGCTCCCCCCTTCCCCCCCTCCATCACCACTCTCTTTTCGTAACCCCATTGAGGAAAGCCCATTAAGGGGTTTACATCATCCTTACCCCCCCCCACGCACACACCCTCCTCAGCACCGCCACCAACACCTCCTCTCATGTGTTTGTATTTTAACAGCTCTCCCAGCACTGCTTCATTATTGAACACAGTCTCCAACACTTCCACAATCTTGGGACACTGGGGATCCTGCAATTAAAAATTTCCACAAGGGAGTCTCACACACACACACACACACACACAAAAGAGATAGAGGAAGTGTTTCTGCATTTGCACCATTGTGCCATTTGATGAATATTTCTATTCTGAGATTCTGTTCCTCAAGAGTTTTTTTTGTTTTGGGGGGGGGGAGAAAAAAGTAGAGAATAAAACCTCATTTGTGCTTTGTTTGTCACCTCCCTCCGAAGTGCCGGGGTTGTCGAGAGGTTTGAGAGAGAGAGAGAGAGAGAGAGGTGTTTAGAGATGCTACCGGATGGAACGCCCTCACCCACGCATCACCCATTTTACACCCGTCAGAAAAGCAGAGATGGCAACAAGGAGGACAGGAGTGTTGTTGGGTACAAAGTAAGGCAGTGGAGGAATCTGAGAGGAAGATGTGTGTGTGTTTGTGATTGTGCATGTGGTTGAGGAAAGCTGCGGTTTTGACTTTGGAAGTTGTTTTTTTTTTTTTTTTTTTGGGAGGGGGTTGTTGAACACCAGTACCGCACTGTTTGGTCTTCCAAAGAGGTGCACAGTGGCAGAATTATTGCATATTGCCTATGACAGCGATAACGACTTGCCGCATATTGGGATTATACTGCTGTGTGAAGTCTTGGCACCCAGCTTATTAAATATGCATGAATGTTTGAAATGAATTTTGGAGGATTTTTTTTTCTCTCCCCCCCCCCCCACCTCCTCTTCTGCCCCCTCCTCTTCATTGTCAAACTATATAATCATATTCCTGTCTATTAAAATTCGGATGAATAATTTAAACGTATGACAACAGCCAGGTTCTGAAAGAGACAGTTTCTGTTCAGCAGCTGGCAGACAAGGTTGCTTTTGATGAGCGATGCATGCTAAATTGACGTTGCGGAGGAATAAAGGCAAAGCAAAACAATGAAAAGAAAAAAAAAACAATCCGCCAAAAAATTTCACCCCTTCTGTGAAATTCGACGCCACAACTTCAAAAGTGTGACACAGAAACATATTGGCAGATATGAAATATTCAGCAAGGTTATAGCAAGGCTGCAGCAGGTGGAAACACACTGATGTGTTTGGCAAACACCTGTCAATCTGTGGCGTGCTTTATACGGTTTAATTCGAGTCAATGACTTTATCGGCATGACAGTTGTTCAGAAACAATCCTGCCAAATAAAAGAATGTAAGCTACATTTGAACAAACAATTCACAATTCACAGGTTCAAACCGAACACTCGTACTAGTGTTGTGCACATGTGATGAGACAGTAGATGAACCTCAGATGAAATAATGTCCCTCTCTATCAAACATGACATCGAAAGTACCTTCACTGTTTGCCCAGTTTGAAAGCTCCACCAGAGCAGAGAGAGAAGAAAAAAAGATGTTTTAAAGGACCAGTGTCTAAGATGTAGTGGCATCTAGTGGTGAAGTTGAGGATTGCAACCAATTAAACACCCCCTTCCCCTCGCCCCCCTCCCTCTCCTTCCAAGCGTGTAGGAGAACTTACGGTGGTTGTGAATCTCACTGAAAAGGTGAAAGGCCCTCTCTAGAGTCAGCGTCTGGTTTGTCCATTCTGGGCTACCGTAGAAAAATGGTGGTGCAAAATGGTGGGCTCCGTGGAAGAGGACCAGCTCCCTATGTAGATATAAAGGGCTCATTATAAGGTAATGAAAACACAACAATTCTTATTTTGAGGTGATTATACACTAATGAAAACACAATATATTCCATTTCTGGCGAGTCCGCTCCACTAGATGCTACAAAGTCTTACACGCCAGTCCTTTAAAAGAAGTAAATATTAAGAAAGAGATGGAAATATAAAGATGTAAGATGGTTTAAGAGTGTAAAATATATATTTAGATTAAAGGATCTGCATTCAGATCACATTTCATATCACATTTTTGTGTTTTTTCAAAGATAAAATGACTGAAAATAACCTGAAATAAGGTGGAACGCAATAGATAAAACACATATATATATATATTTTTTGACATCACAGTGGGTGCAGAAAGGAAAAATATAAATACTCTTATGTAGGAACACCGAATGAGACCGAATGCGTGCACACACTCAGATGTAGAGATAGACCGTGTGTGTGTGTGTGTGTGAGAGAGAAAGTCTGAGGAGTGCAAGCTTGAAAGCGAATGCATTAATTGGAGATATAGCTGTGGGTGGAGGGCAAACTAACTTTGAACATTCATTGCAGGGAAGTTATTATCTGTCCTCTCTAGAGGTCACAGCCAAGGCTGCTGGGAAGGCTCCTCAAACAGGGGAGAAAAAAACTCCCACATAACTGAACTCACAGAGCACGATATGAGAAAAGATTAGAGAAAAGATAGATAGATAGATAGATAGATAGATAGATAGATAGATAGATAGATAGATAGATAGAGAGTTATTTGAAAAGTGCAATAAATTACTGCTTGCACATACATCATTGTAAAAGTAAGGGAAAACAGTAACACATTACAATACTTGTTGATTTCGTTACTCAGCCGTCGGCTCCATCAAAGTTGCCTTTAAATAACTCAAAACCCTCCACATCCACATGTTGCATCTTCTGTATTTAACACATGCAAAAATATAAAATGAGACACGTGTGGTTTAACGAGCAGGCAGGATACAGTTTGGATTTACCGACTTTACAGAAGGATTTACTGACCAGTCGATAGCTAGCATTAGCGTAGCCTCAACGACCGCACACAGCACTCCAGAAGTCGCGACCTCCGCTGCACGATTTACGCACCCTCCGATTCTTGAACCAAAACTAGCGTCAGGTGACTCCTGAATGAATCAATCGTAAAAAAGATAAACAACTAGGTTAGAAGATATATCGTTCATTGAGAAAAAGTCAATGGCACAAACCTGTGCAGTCAAATGCATTCAGCAACTGCGGTGCACTCTTTTTTTTCTTTTTTTTTAACTACACTTCTATGTTGTCAGTTGTTTTTTGCTGCACCTCTGATTTGCAGCTCTGACAGGTTTCTTCTCCATATCAACACAAGCTGAGGCTCATGGGTATCATAGTATTTTTGAGTCATTTGCCGTACCAAATTAATGCAAAAAAAAAAAAAAATATGAAAAGAAAATTCAGAAATGGGAACCAGTGACTCCGCACACCTGACAACTCTATAAGCTAAGATCACTTCCGCTGCTTTAAAAAGAAAATAAATGTAGTTACACAGCAAAGGGGGAATCCTGCAACGGCTGTGCTACCCAGATAAGTTTATTAAATATAATGCATTAAATGGTTGTTGTCTTGACAGACTAAATACACACACATAATACCATAAAGATTATAAAAACATGGATTTTTATTTTTCTGAACATGACTTTAAGACATCACTGCACAAGCCAATCCACTTTTAGTCTCTCTCAGGTTTTATTTTGGCTCTACACAAACAGTGCAGACTCAATAAAAATTCATATTCAACAAACCTCAATATATTTGCTGTTCAGTTTGATGTTTAACATTGACTGAGGCTGAGCTTTTTTTTAATATTCTTTCAAACAGCAACAGCTCCTGACTACTAAAAAAAACTGCGGTAAAGTTGAAATAGTCTTCAGTAAATACACTCTGATGGGTGTTAATTGTGTTCATGAAAAGGTCAAATTTGAAGAATTCCAAGTGTTATTTCGGTAATTTAGTAGATATTCTGGCATGGGAGTGAGAATCAATCCCATTCAAAACCAGCACAGTGGCAGCACACACACACACACACACACACACACACACACACACACACACACACACACTGAGGGGCTATTAGCAGCCAGCAAGCAGTTCAATACTGAACCCACAACAACACATGAACAAGAGAATTCACAGCCAATCATGTTCTGAACTCAGCTACCTCACGTGTTATCGATTTCCTCATGTGGACGCAATGTGTGGTTTTACCGGTGCTCAGACAGCTACACTGTATGTATGTGTGTGTGTATGTGTGTGTTTGTGTGTGTGTGATGCTTTAAAATGTTACAACAGTCCAAATAAAAACAGCAGAGCCTCGGGCTGTGTGTCAGGAGAGCTATATGAGTCTGAGGTATGAGGGGCGAGCGTCCGTCCAGACGATCCGTCCAGATTAGTGTCAAAAACACGAACGACGCTCCGGATTTAACCGGGCAGACATAGGTGACTGCTGTCTGTGATGAAAGTGTGTGTGTGTGTGTGTGTGTGTGTGTGTGTGTGTGTTACTAGGGATTGTGTATGTCTAGGGAGCGATTGCAGACCACAAGTTTGAGGGTTAAGTCTTGGTTTTTTAGGGATAAGCTTAGAGTTTGGTTTAGGTGAAAGGATTACTCGATCAAAATCAAATACAAGTCAGCCGTAATAAGTGGCTCTAAAAAGTTTATAGCATGCTCCTTCATGGAGGATGAGACCAAATGTCAAACAGGCTATGAGTTAAGATTAGTTTGCCAAACTACTATTTCCAAGGTCAAAAATCTGTGACTCTGAGTTACAACTTGTTGCAACTATTGTGAAAATATAATTGACTATAGCTGCCATGCCAATGCTTTCATATCTGCAGTAGGCTGAGTAAGTTATAAGGACTTTTTTTTTGGTGGCGTATTCCTTTCAAGGATCATTCTGGCTTATTTCAACGTCTTATTTTGGTAGTTTTTGGCCATAATTTCTCTTGGTTATGGAAACATTTTATTCAGTTAATTGCTGAAATCTGGAAATGCTTAAAAAAAAAAAGGGGCAAGAAAGCACAAGCTATCGAACGATCAGACAGGTTGTAAACAAACCCACATGCTGCTCTGCCCTAAAAACATCCATTAGCTTACAGAGCTAATGTCTGGTTTAACTTTGACCTAATGTACTTACTGTAGTTCTGCACATAGCTTTCTTGCGTAATGCTTTATTACTTATGTATGTTTGCTTTCAGTTTTAAATAAAGTGGTTTACACAATCTGGCTAATCTGATATGTTTTGTTTACAATCTGTCCGATCATCTGACCACTCAGGTTTCTTTCTCATGTCGAAATTTGATGACGAAAGTTGTGATAAAGCAGAATTATCCTTTAAGGTCAGGGGTAAGGCTTGGGGTTAGGCATGTGTGGGCACATTTTGTTTGTGTGTGTGTAGGTGTGTGTCTTGAAGTAAAAGCAATAGAGAGGTAAAGGCAAGCACTCTGCCTCTAGTACATGCACTTTCTTTCTTTGTGTGTGCACGTGCATGTGTGTGTGTGTGTGCATCCCATGTATCCACACATTGAGCCCCTGACTGTTCCTCTGGAGTCTCCACTCAATAAGTTGGCAACAAATGCAAAAACCTGCGAGATCAAAAGGAATATCACCCCACTAATTCAACTTCAGATCAGAGAGAGATCTTCAAATTAAGCATGAGGTTTTGAAGTAAACGCTGTTTTGCCACCGTGTTTCATTTATTTTCAGCTCCAGTGCCCTAATTGGCCCCAGTGGTGAGGAGGAAAGTGGATGGGATGGGAGTGCAGACCCAGGGCCAACTATCCATCTAAAATGTGCGCTAATGAAAAGGTCTGGGGAGAAATTGACATTTCGGTGCAAAAAAAGAGCAAAGCCGTGTCAGATCAGCTATAGTGGCCAAGCAAAGAGCCCCGTGGGACTTATACTCTCAAAGCAACTCAATGTTTCATACCGTAGAGGTATTAATTTGACTCTGCATAACAGACTTTCACACCTTCTTATCAAAAAAATAGTAGGCCCAAACACAGAATTTGACCTCTGTTGCACATGCAGAATGTCTGTAAGACTTCTTTCATCCCGGCTAACCACCTGCAGGAGCGACTGTGATGAAGAAAATGATCCAAAGAGTCAACAGGCATCAGGTTGAATATCTGCCTCAATGATGTTGCACATGCACTGATGGCTGGCATCAAATTACTTCATGCTTTAATACATGTTGTTATACAATCTGGAGCGGCTTCATTCCAAAACACATTTCCCAGATCAATCCGAGTTCAGCGAGACAAAAAAAAAAAAACGTCGCTGGATATTGTTCAATATCTCCAAATTACAGCTCATTCCATTCTGTAAAATATGGTTATTTCATATACAAACAACCCCACTCGCTCACTTCTATTACCCGCTGCAAATGAAGGCTCGGGTGTTTGAGTCGAAAGAGAAAGCACAGCTCCTCCCCGCTCATTGGACCGGGTTTAAAGTAAACAGCCCGGTGATAATTTATTTTATCAAATACCCAACCTTTGTTTGCCCTTTTGAGGGGAGTGATAAAGGGGACAGAGAGGGCGTTATGTGATAAACCTTATAGCACTGATACAGCCAGTGCGAGCCAAAATGCCAGTGTACATGATGTGGTTGCGTCACGTGTGGGTTAAATGCGGTTGCTTGCAGAATGCACAGTGTCAAACAATGATAGAAATGATGTGATTATTGAGTCATTTCTATGATAAAGCTCTGAGATTATATCAGCAAGCAGTTTTTCATCCCCTACTATAGAGGGATCAGTCGGTTTGCACACCACTATGGCCCAAACTAAAATATCTCAACATCTATTAGTTGGATTGCCATGAAAGTTTTGTCCTCACACTAATGATTTCCTCTGGATGAATCATAATCACTTCCTTTAACTTGTCCTCTAGCATCATCATCAGGTCAGATTTTTAATTTGTCCAACACTTTGGTTTACCAAAATACCTGCAAAGCTTTTTTGACATTCATATTTAATTGTCAACATGTCATTCTAAAACCGTGGGCATTGATCTGCTGTTATAACAACAGCCTCCACTCTTCTAGTTTTCAGGCTTTCCACCAGATTTTAGCACCTGACCGCAGCGATTCGCTCCCATTCAGATACAAGAGCATAAAAAACCTGGCTCGGTGTTTCAGTCCATCCCGCAGGTGTTGGATGCAGTTGAGGTCAAGGCTAAGTGCAGACCATTCCAGCTCTTCAACACCAAAACGAGGAAATCTATTCCTTTTATGGAGCCGGCTTTGTGCACAGGGAGGGCATTGTCATGTCGAAACAGAAAAAAAAAAAAAAACGGTTGCCACAAAGTTGAAAGCACGTTGTCTGAAATAAATTTTCCTTTTGTGAGAATATGTGGCAGGTTGTTGCTGGGGAAAGAAGCGTCAATGCTCAGCCAAACTGTCACTGGATGACAAAGCTGTAAAAGACAAAGAGTGAGGAAGAGCGTGAGAAGCCGGGGTTTTTGTTTCCCATCTGACACTGATGGATCACTTAAGCCTGGATGAACCGGTGTCTGGACGGTCCAGACCTTTACAAAATCCTGCGGATTACCTGGAGGAAAGAGCGCTTAAACTGCAACATGGCACTGGTCACTCACATCCCTGACAACAACACAGTCTGTACATGAAGGGTGAACACTCATTTTCCAATATCTCAAATATGTTTTCACATAGGACGCTTGAGGATGTGTTGTCCAAGTGTTATATTATCTCATCCAAAATGATCCTCTTGTCAGAACACACACACACAAAAACAGCCTTGTTTATAGCTGGACCACCATGTATTTATTACTGTATTTCAAATTAGGGCTTTCAGAGCAGAGGGGCTAAAGAGTGAAACCTATAGAGGCGTAGATAATCCTTCAGATGACCTTAAAGAAAAGTAACTTTTTCAACTTTTCGCTTGCTAATTTTCCACATCATAACATAATCCTATGTAACAGAAAGTGCTGAAATATAAGGACATTTTTATTTTCTTGTTTTTGTTTTTATATGCTAAAAAATCTCTATAAATCTCTGTAATCCCAAAATTTTATGTAACTTTTTTTTTTTTATTGATTCTTCTCTGCTTTATGTCCCTGCATCAACAGGAGCAGCTGCTGTCAAAAAGCTCTTTCACTCCGACTTTAAAACCTCCTGCAGATTGTAGTTCATGTATTTCATTTTGAATCATCACACACAAGAAAGATGGAAAGGGAATAAGTACAATTTTTGTTGCAAGCAAGAGCGTTATAAAATCAAACGCCTCTTTAAATGTGACCCAGCGTAAGAAAGTCCTTGAAAAAGAGTAAAACTTTCACTGAAAATTACGTCACCTCATGTTGGCCTTCTGCTTTTCATGTAATCAACTTTTTTTTAAGATATTTTTTTTTCGCAGCATCTGTTTCACCTTACTCTGTGCCACCAAGGTTTTTTTGCTGATAATGAACATGCAGTGACAGACTGGAGCCAGCCACCATGTTGGAGGACGCTCTTGCTCTGTTAAAAAAAAAAAAAACCCTCCTGCCTCCTCACCAAGGCCTCCTATTCATGCTGCTGGAAAATCTCCCACATGCTGTCAGTGGAAACACAAGGGATGACCGTGGGTGCCTCAAAAGATATTTAAAAAAAAAAAAAAAAAAGGAAAAAGAAAAGGCAGTCTACTGTTGCTGTCAATACAGACAGAATGATTTTTTTGTGGGGAAGAAGGAAGATTCACATGGTGCTGGAGAGCCCGTATTATAATCAGAACTGACTATAATCCTGTCGGATCTTATTGTGAGTCTGCAGTACTTTGTGGTAGATTTAGAGGGAATACATCACAACTCTATAACCTTTCTCTACTATTATTTCTTTTGTGGTATTTACACAGATGTATCCTAAAAAAAAAAAAAAAAAAAAAAAAAAAAAGGCATCACACTTTCCATAGTTACTGTAGATTTATTTGATATCGCAACCAAACAGGATGCCGCCGACAGCAGTTACTTCTCTCCTTGCTTAACAGTGGATTTTGGGATGTTATGTATAAGATCGCTGCATTTCTTGGTCGCATTTCAAAAGGAACAGTCTCGTCCACCTGTTATGATGTGTGCATTTGGCCTGCTGTAGCCAATAGGACCATCGTTACACCACTGAGTTGTGGTTTTCTTTTCAAACTCTGTAAAAATTTATCTCAAATTCAAGTTGATATCTCAAGGTTTCAGATATGTCTGGCTGAATTCCACCAAAATGTATATGAAATAAGAGAACATCTAAAATGCTCCATCTGATTTAATGGTGTAGCCATATGGCATCACAAGTTTGAATAGACCAAGCATTGGGAAGAGTGGACAACCGCCCCGGGATCCAAGGTCTCCAAGGACCTACAAGCATTTCTCTACATATGTGCATCTATTATTGAATGTTTAATAGTAAAAACACACACACACACAGCAAACTTGAAGCTGCTAATGTGCATATTACACATAGAGTGGGGGAGGAACGGGGCTTAATGGAGGCCTAGCAGCTCATCTCGGCCCCTAACAGGTTAATCTGGCCATGACCACGCAGTGTATGTTTTACCGGAATAAGAAGATGTAGAAAACCTAAGTGACATCGCCTCAATTCTCTAATACTCTAATTAAGATTCTCAAGGGTATATACTCTCAATTCATTTAGAGGTCATGAAAAATGAAAGTGATGGAGATGAGTAAGGCAGAAGGAGGATTTATAAGCCTTCAGACAGAGCAAAAACCCTTTGCATGTCAATGAGAGAAAGGTTATTTGGACACAATGGTATTAACTTGATTGTTGTTGTTAATAAAGTTTGCTCTGTAAACAACCCTTGGATCATAGCAGACTTTAAACACCACCCACCAATACTAATACTGAAATTAACCAACTAATGCAAATGTACACTATATGATATGTTAGTACAATAGTTTCCTTTTCAAAATAATTATATATTAATTCTTCAAGCTCTACCCGGCATTAAAAGAATTTTGCAATGTCATGGCATAATGTAAAAGTTGCTTAGCAACACAGAAGTGCAGTCTGAAAAGTACCAACGTGTCAGTGTGTAAATGTTATAGTATGTGAAATACAGCATGTTCAGAATAAGTGTGAGGGACTTTGTGTACTCTTTTTAGATAATAAAATTGTTCACTTTCACTCGAATAATATGTTTTGGCTGCTGTTGATGTTATTTTAACTTTGGGAGGCCAAAGTGGAACATTTAGAAAAAAGGAATGAGTTGCTTAACATACTGTTTTAAAGGTGATGTTACAGCGACATCTGCTGGAAACAAGATTGAATCACAGTTCAAACCAGAAAATTGCGGATAAAATCAGTAGTTTGTTAATTGTTAGTTTAAAATCTAATAATGTTGAATATGACGTTGGAACAAAGTTTATTTCAGGTCTGAACATCTATCGCAAAACTCCTGCCCTTCAAAAACTCCTCATGCCAGTCACCGTTTGGTAACCTTAGAGATGTGACCTGCAGCCAATCATAGCTCGTCTTCTTCCCAGCTCGACCAATCGAAAACAAGCATGATGCGAAGTGAAAGTTCTGCTCACGAGTGTCAAAAAACTGCTCCGCGTGCATGTGTAGAGTTCCATTGCTGTAGGATTGGAATAACTGCTGCGTAAAATCACTAGCAGATCTGCTGTCTGCGCAGGTGTTACGGACATTTTGATGCGCAATACTGGTCCTGATGTGTCAACTGTTCAACACACGGCATGAGAGGACACGGACCCGGGATGCTTTACCGAAATAATGTGGATTTATTGACATTAGTTTTGTAAAATAGTGTAATTTTGTAGCCGAACACAGCGGAAATAGTCATTGTTGTTTGTAATTTAATCCTTGACAAAACCATGTTTCGGCAAACGAAGGCGGCGCTCCAGAAACTTCGATATCTAAGGTAAGTTAAGCTAACGGTACAGCAAATGACCATGAAGCTAACACACCTGGCCAGGTTTATTTAAAAACGACATGCTAACAGGTTGCTGACTTTATGGTGACACCACAACCTTCTCTTACTGCCTCTGACAAGATATTTAAATATTATTAAAAGGCTGTTTTGACCTTATAGAAGTGTGATATTAAGCTGATGTAACATCTGATGCAACCTAACATGAGAAAGCTTCCCTTTTTTGAGATAGCAAACGTCATTTTTATATTTTCCTATTGACGTCCTTTCAATGCAATGGCTAGTTCAGCTACATGTCGGCGGTTAAATATGTAATTTTAGTCAGTAAATACCGTTTTAGCAAGGCAAGTTTATCAGTATAGCACATTTCAACAACAAGGCTATTCAAAGTGCTTTACACGAAACATAACAGGCAATAAGACAAAATGTAAAAGAAACACAAGGCAATATAAAAAGACATTTAAATGCAATTATAAAGAGTAACCATAAAATAAAATAAAAATAAGTTAAAATAGAGAATAAAAGTTATACTGCAGTCCTCAAGTTTGATGGCCTTGACATTGAGTTTGACAGTCTTGATTTAAAAGAAATGAGAGTTGCAGCAGAGCTCAGGTTTTCTGGGAGTTTGTTTCACATAGTTCGAGCATAGAAACTTAAAGCTGCTTCTTCGGGTTTAGTTTTGACTCTGGGGACAGAAAGCAGACTTGTCCCAGACCACCTGAGAGATCTGGATGGTTCATAAAACTTATCAACAGATAATAAATGTATGTTTGGACTCATTGTCATGCAGCAGAATGAATTTGCGATCAATCAGACACCTTCCTGGTGGTATTGCATTATGGACACGAATCTAAAGTGCCTTAAACACATGCACAGTAATGTACATACATACGGATTGTTTGTGTAAAGATGTGTGAATTCATTCTGTATACTAATAACTATTTTTTGTCCTCCCAGTTTTAATGGACAGCATCATGGCTGGAGGCTGAAGAGCACTTCAGCAGGAGAGAGGGCTCTTCAGTACCAAACAGGACAGAAAATCCACGGCTTTACAGTCAGAGAGGTAAGTTTAATAATGCATTTTCATTTTAAAGTTTTATCTTTGATAGCTGTCATTGTAATATACTGCTAACTTCTATGGATCAGCTTGAAAAACATTTATTGGTGAACGTAGCTTGTAGCATAATTAGCATGTATGGAACAACGCTCGAGCCAACTTGATGTGAAGTTGTTTATGGTTGGAGCTCTTATTAAGATTTCTGTGACCTTCCTGTGTCTCCATTACTACTAACATAAATGGAACCACATAGACTTGACCTTGACCCTGAATGACATTGTCTGGAGTCTTCACCAACAGGTGGTTTTTCATTTCAGCTGTAATTCTGCTCCTCGCAGGTCGTGGAGGTCCCCGACTTGTTTCTCACAGCGGTGAAGTTGACTCATGATAAAACAGGAGCTCAGTACCTGCACGCAGCCAGAGATGACTCCAATAACCTCTTCAGGTCAGTTTAAATGCGTTTTTAGCGGTATTCACCGTTCATATCATACCCATGTTTCATGTGCAGAGGCTCTTATGTTTTGTTTTGTTTTTTTTGTGTTTCAGTGTCCAGTTCAGGACGACCCCCATGGACAGCACAGGGGTCCCACACATCCTGGAGCACACGGTGCTCTGTGGATCCCAGAAGTATCCCTGCAGAGACCCCTTCTTCAAGATGCTCAACAGGTCCCTGTCCACCTTCATGAACGCCTTCACAGGTAGCCAGAAGCATCAGTAGGACCCTAAAAAAAAATCAAGTGACCTTTTAAATTTTTTTGATGTACTTGCACTGCTTGAAAATCCAGAATATACTGATAATATATCAATAACCCAGCTATTTGTTTATGTTATTAAGAATGTATCAGAGTGTTTACATGCACTAACACATAGTGAGAATACTTTAATAAGTGAATAAGAAGCATCTGTAATCATTTTATCAGCCAGCTACAATAGAAAATAAAAGAAGAACTCCTGTTAAACAAACTTTTTTACTCAGGTTTTTTTGTTTTTGCTTGTGTCTTCATGAACAGCCAGTGACTACACCATGTATCCCTTCTCAACCCAAAACGGAAAAGACTTCCAGAATCTACTGTCGGTCTATCTGGACGCAGTTTTCTTCCCTTGTTTACGAGAGCAGGATTTCTGGTGAGTCGCTGAGCGGTTACTGTATACTGGAGATGCAAGGATCAATCAGTCGATCGTTAATCATTCATCGGGAACTATTTTTGTAATTGATAAATTGTTTTAGTCCTTTTTTTTTTAAGCAAAAATGCAAAAAAAATGAATTCTCAAATGTGATAATTTAATGATCTTTCTTGTCATATATGATAGTAAATTGAATATCTTGGTGTTTTCAACTGTTCAGTCATTTTATAGACCAAACAAGTAATCAAGAAAATGATCTGCAGATTAATCAATAATGAAAAGAATCATTACTTGTAGCCTCACATTATGCTACAATGCACAAGTCCTTTATGGCATTAGAACAATGCAGTATTCTCCAAAAAAAGTCGGCTGTAACACATCATGAAAATTAGTTATGAATATGATTTGATGGGTCTGATAACAGTCATATTGATGAAATCAATAATAGCTGATTGGTTTCTGTTTGTTGTCTTTTTCCAGGCAGGAAGGCTGGAGGCTGGAGAACGAAAACCCCACAGATCCAAACTCACCGCTGATGTTTAAAGGAGTGGTGTTTAATGAAATGAAGGGAGCTTTTGTAAGTCAACACTTTCTCTGTCACTGTCTTATAAATACTGTAGTCCACGTCCGCACAGTCACACTTCACTTTCCCAGCTCAGAGTACAAACCTCCTCAACAGTTTTAGCTTTTACAAATGTTTTCTGGTGCCAATGTTGCCAAGAGGGTGTTGAAGTTGTTGTGACACTGTTCGTCATGCATCATGAAATAAGTGATGCATTTACTGTGTGTGTGTGTGTGTGTGTGTGTGTGTTTTCTCACAGTCGGACAACGAGAGACTGTACGCCCAGCACCTCCAGAACAAGCTGTATCCAGACCACACCTACTCTGTGGTGTCGGGCGGAGAGCCTCTGGCCATCCCCGACCTCACCTGGGAGCAACTCAAACAGTTCCACGCCACACACTACCACCCCAGCAACGCTAGGTCGGGAAACACACACACACACAAACACACGTAAATTGGTGAAGAAAGATTAAATAACAGTTTTGTGAAAAATGATCAGGAACCCAGAAATTGTGTTTAGTTTCCTGTCTAAAATCTTGTTTTTGAAACATCCTGAACTTTGTTTTTCTTCTCTCCTTTTACTATTATTAATCTCAGAATCATTTTAAATTATAAATGTAGGTTTTAACGTGCTTCATTAAGGAACATGTAGAGTTAAAAAAAGAGAGAAAGGCGTTGTGTCATGGTGGCCTCGATGCTAGGATCACCCTGTTTCCCAACTGTATACACTTTCCAACAAAGGCAAAAAAAATAATAGGACTAACCCTTGAACATGTGTGTGTGTGTTTGTCCTGCAGGTTCTTCACCTATGGAGACTTGCCACTGGAGCAGCATCTGAAGCAAATAGAAGAAGAAGCTCTGTCCAAGTTCGAACGCATCGACCCGAACACCCAGGTCCCCTCCCAGCCGCACTGGAACAGCCCTGTAAGTGTTCATATATGAGATCACACTAAGTGCTATGAATATTTTTAAGCTTGAATTCATTCAACTAAATGATGTATTTGGTTATTATTTGCAAGCATCTTTCATTTTAATAAGATGAAGTTCACTGAATTTGAATTCCATCGGCTTCCCCCCCAGAGAGAGGACCATGTGACCTGCAGTCCCGATGCTCTGGCTCCAGATCCAGCCAGGCAGAACACGCTGTGTGTGAGCTACCTGCTGGGAGAGTAAGATCACATCGTCTATTTCTATTTCCTGCCGTGGTTTACAGAGACATTTGTACTCTAAAGCCACTGATGCTGCTTCCTCTCTTGCCGTCGAGCTTCTTGTTTATGCGTTTATGTTTGGGGAATCTTCCTCAAGAGGGAAAAGAAACAGCGGAAAAAGCTGAATGAGATGACTATAATCAAGAGAAAGTCTGAGAAATAGAACAATACAACAGATACAGATGTTCTCTTTTTAACAAGTGAAGCTTTGACTTCTCTATAATTCAATAACACATGCGTGAATCTCTTCTTGTGTTGTTTCCGTGCAGCATCACTGACACGTTTGAAGGCTTCACTCTCAGCCTGCTGTCCTCTCTGATGATCTCCGGTCCAAACTCTCCCTTCTACAAAGCTCTCATCGAACCCAAGATCGGAACCGACTTCTCCTCCGTCGTCGGGTGTGTACTGTAACAGACGGGTTTTTAAAATAGTAACAGCGTGACGGCACATTTAGCTTTTTAGCATTTCAAAATAGTAACTAAAATATGGGCTGAAGTGTTGATGTCTGTTCTGCAGATATGACGGCAGCACCAAGGAGGCGTCGTTCAGCATCGGGCTGCAAGGAATGGCCGAGGAGGACACGGAGAGGGTCAAACACATCATCAGCCAAACCATCAATGACATCATAGAGTAAGTGTAGAGTAACTCGGTAGACACAAACGTACAGCGGCAACAAAGCGCATCAGCAGTCAGGATCTGCTACGTTGTGGAGTGTGTGTGTGTGTGTGTGTGATGGGACGACTTATTTTTCTCCTCGTCCTCCGTCACAGGAACGGCTTCGAGGAGGAGCGGATCGAGGGTCTCCTCCACAAGATCGAGATCCAGATGAAACACCAGTCCACCAGCTTCGGCTTGTCTCTGGCCTCGGTGAGCTCGCTGCTGTTTATCTCTAACCTTCGTTTTGTTTCCACAACAACAACAAGAACACTCAGGGCCACGTCAGTGGCACATTTCTAAACCTCTACATGGGAGGTGTTATAGCAATACTAATGATGTTAGTTTGCATCCTCTGCATGAATCCCAATGTTTTCCTTTGCTTTTCCCTGTAAAGTGCATGTTCCTAAACAAACAAAGAATGTCTGTCTCTTAAAAAAGAAGCACTTTTTTTTGTTTCTGTCTTGTGGATTTGTTTTTGCAATTCTAGAGAGCAAAAAAAAGGTGTTCAACAGTGAGACGTTTACATAATAAGCATAAGTAGACTGCTTGTCTTTGATTGATGAAGTAGAAACTGTGAGAAAACGATGGTGAAACAAGATTGTTTCAGTGTCAGAACTAAAACTTTGATTACATTGTTTGATTTATTTGTCTCAGGTTTTCACTTTTTCTTCAGTTCTGTTTGTTTTAATTGTTACTCTTAACATTATGTGTGTGTGTGTGTGTGTGTGTGTGTGTGTGTGTGTGTGTGTGTGTGTGTGTGTGTGTGTGTGTGTGTGTTATCAGTACATAGCATCATCCTGGAACCATGACGGCAACCCCGTGGAGCTGCTGCAGATCAGTCACAGCGTTGAGAAGTTCAGACAAGCGCTGAAGGAAAACCCACGTTTCCTCCAGGACAAAGTCAAACACTACTTCAAGGTGAATGAAAACCATTTGAAATGTGTGTGTATGTAAAAGTTAGCATATAGTCTGGCATATAAATCTTTTTGAATGATACAGATCATGTCCTTGTAGCTGCACTAGGGGTAGCGGGATCACTCACATTGACAGAAAGCAGGAAAAAGATGCTGAAATAATCTAATTGGGGGGAAAAAAAGCAACTCTTTCTTAACAGGATTTCAAAGGCTTGTGTTTGCAGAGATGCACCACTGCTGGGCAACTTTTAAAAAGAACAATGACAGGCTGTTTTTAAAGTGTACAACAGTACAACTATTTGCCAGTTGCACCTATCAGAAGGCGTCTCCTGCATCCTTGAGGAAGACAGTATCAAAAGTCTCCTGTAGGGAGTCTGTCGTTCCTCTTTCCCTCCTCTACTGGGAGGTCAGGACTCGCAGACGCTGGCTGGAGTTTTTATGTCTTTCTCACATTCATGACAGCAGCTCAGAGACAAAAAACGCCTTCATCCGAGTCCCTCTAGTAGAATTTTAGGGGTTTAACACTAACTCCTCCACCCTCCATCACCTCGCTGTGCAGGAGAACACGCACAGACTGACGCTGTCCATGAGCCCGGACGAATCCTACCTGGAGAAACAAGCGAAGGCCGAGGACGAGAAGCTCCAGAGAAAGATCCAAGCTCTGACCGACAGCGACAGGAAGGAGATCTATGAGAAAGGTAATGAAAGACTTCACAGATCCATGTGAGGACTCTCTGGTTTTTTGTTGTTGTTTGCAGGAAGATTTTGTCCTTGTTGGAACACTTTCTGATTATTTTTTTTGCATTTAACTGGCTCTTTATTGACTAATTAGGGCACTCAACACAAAGTGGGTGCAGTCGTGGTTAACACTGTTTCTGTAGCTTGTACTGAAGCACTTAGTCAATTAAATGACGGGTTGAAAAAGAGGCTTTATAATTATTTATTAGTTCATTTGAAAGTAATTAACTGCAGCACTTGTGTCAAAGTATCCGTCCACTAGACTGGACGTTACAGTGTCGTCTTCCTCTTGTTGCGAAGGTCTGGAGCTGCTGGCCGCTCAGAGTAAAACCCAGGACGCCTCCTGCCTGCCTGCAGTCAAAGTGTCCGACATCGAGCCCACCATACCCATCACTCCTGTTCAAATGAGCACCGCAGGTACGTCGACGCTGGCTTTTTGTGGTCAGAAACATCACAGTCGAGGTTTCTGGTTTTTTAAAAAAAGCCGATTTTATTTGTCTCTTCCCCCGATCTGTGCAGGAGGCGTGCCGGTGCAGTACTGTGAGCAGCCCACCAACGGTTTGGTCTACTTCAGAGCCATGTGTAGTCTCAACACGCTGCCAGAGGACCTCCGGCTTTATGTCCCACTCTTCTGCAGCGTTGTTACCAGGTAACCAGGAAAGGGATGTGGAGGGTGTAGATGGTGATGAGGACACATGAGGGAGATGTAAATGAAGAGAAATGGTTGTTTAGAGGATTTTGGAAAAGATGCTGCATCTCAGTATGAAGTATTTTTGCCTATTTATTGTCACTAAACTGTCAGATTGACACCATTACTTATGACTATTACTTTAACTTGTATCCTATCTTGCAAAGCACATATCAAAGAAAGTCTGTCTGTCTGTTTAATTAGGATGGGCTGTGGAGATCTGGACTACAGGCAGCAGGCCCAGCAGAAGGAGCTGAGGACAGGCGGCATGTCCGTCTCCACCCAAGTCATCCCCGATTCTACCCACCTGGACATGTACGAGCAGGTCAGTGCCCGGCTCAACCGTACCTGTGTCCGCACCAAAATGTCCGTAATCCAAAGACATGCGAATCAGAAAACTGTAAATCTGTGCCAGCTTGGCAAGTAGATGCATGCCGGGACAAGCTGCAGCCTTCTGCCTGCCTGGAAATATGAATAAACCACCAAACTGTGCGTTCGTTGGGTATGTTTCAGGGCGTCCTCCTGTCCTCCTCCTGCTTGGAGAGGAACCTCCCTCACATGTTCGAGCTGTGGCGCGACATATTCAACAGGTGCGTCCTCTTTAACAGCAACCTCTCCACTTCACGGATGCGACAAACTTGTCTGTAGTTAAACAAACCGACTTTAACTCTCTCTCTCCTTTCAGCCCCCACTTTGACAACGAGGAGCGTCTGAGGGTGCTGGTGATGATGTCAGCGCAGGAATTAGCCAACGGTATCTCCAACTCGGGTCACTTGTACGCGATGACCCGGGCGGGCCGTCACCTGACTCCAGCGGGAGACCTGCAGGAGACTTTTGGTGGGATGGATCAGGTACTGTACGCTACATATATGGATGTATTGAGTACTTTTTATCATCCAGTTTCTATTGTCAACTGTCCAACGGCCACATAAGATCCAAAATGCATTTGAAACGATCTTTTAAAAAATAAAAATATATGTTTGTTGTGTAAGATTCATCCAGCTCAGACTCTTGATGTCATTCTTTATCATGGGAGACCCTTTTTAATTTCTTTAAATTCAGTTTTTTGCTTCTCTTTCTACTTATTTTTATTTGAGTAACAGCAGTTTGTGAGACAGCGGTTTGTGTTTCGGTTCTTTGAATCATCAGGTGAAGTTCATGAAGAGGATAGCTGAGATGTCAGACCTCACGCAGGTCATCCGAACACTACCCAGGATCAAGAAACACCTTCTCAATCCCGACAACATGAGGTGGGTTTCCTGCACACTGAACCAGAGCTTCCTGTCGGCTGGGTTGTTGGGAGCTGAAGTTTTTCTTTGTGTTTATTTTGCTCTAATTAGTGCAATAAAGATGTTTTTTTAGTATTATAGGCTGTATATATGAATACTGGTGTCCTTACAGGTGTGCAGTTAATGCAACTCCGCAGAAGATGTCAGACACAGCAGGACAGTTGGAGAGTTTTATGAAGGACGTCGCTGGAAACCGGAAGGAGCGCAAACCTGTCCGATCAAATATTATCGAGGTAAACTTTCAACATGTCGACTGAATGATTATACCAGCCAGAATGTTTGATATAAAAATGATTTTACTTATTATTTTTGCTTTATTTGATGTTATTCTCTTTTAACACAGAGGCCGTTAGACCTCCTGAATGACTCCGGACCAAGTAGGAAACTAATCACTGTGAGTTTAGTTTTGCCTTTTTTATTATTCTATATTGTGCTGTTTGTCATTTTAAATGTGACTCAGTTGTTTTTTCCATCTATGAGTTTCTGCCACATTGAGTTTACTAATTACTATAAACAGAATAAGCTGGAGGGAACATGATGGTGGTTTATATGAATATAATATAGATTTACATACATATTGTACCTTTTTTTTAAGTGCTAAATGTGGACTCCTATTGTTTGTTAGTGTCTAAGAAAAATCCCTGCAGGTATTTCTCAACACTTCCCTCCCTTTTTCTCCACACAGGAGCCAAATTTCCAGCCGTGTCCGATGAAAACCTTCTTCCAGCTGCCGTTCCCTGTCAACTTTGTCAGCGAGTCTATCCGCACGGTACCGTTCAACCACGAGGACTACGCCAGGTGACTCATTTCTTTACTCTAAATGTCATTTAGTCTCTTATTTCTGTAGCAGGAAATCATCTGCATCCTAGCTCGTCTGACACCAGCTTCTCTTGTCTCCGTCAGTCTTTGTCTCTTGGGAAGGATGATGACGGCGAAATTCCTCCACGGAGAGATCCGAGAGAAGGGCGGGGCCTACGGGGGCGGGGCCAGGATGGGAGGAGGCGGCCTGTTCTTCTTCTACTCGTACAGGTAGGAAGCGTTTCAACACACAGGAGCTGCTGATCTTTCTTCAGCTTCAGAGATATAAAATAGAAATACTATACAAAAAAATTAAAGTTTGTCAAAGTGTCGACCTCAGTTTATTTCTCTTCTGTGTCTCTAAGGGACCCGAACTCGACGCAGACCTTATCTGCGTTCCGTAAAGGTGTGGACTGGGCCAAGTCGGGCCAGTTCACCCAGCAGGACATCGATGAAGCCAAGCTGTCGGTCTTCTCAGCGGTCGACTCACCCGTGGCCCCCTCAGACAAAGGTGAGACTCCCACTGTGGTGAATAAATGATTGAACGCATCCTGACAGCAGCTGCCTGATCTCGATCCTTTCATTCATCAAATCTGTCGAGCTGTCGACATTTAATGTGGCGAGAAATGTAGTCAAATGTAATGAAACTAAAATGTAGGTTCAGTGCTGTTCTATAGTTTTCCAAAAGAGTCTTTTAATCATCAGATATGCTGTTAAATCATGTGTGAGTTCAGATTTTTAGACGTTTAAACTGAGATTTCAGTTGTTAATTGTGCTCCAACTCTTTTCTTTTATCAGTTCTTGTGTTTTATATCAGCGTGAATTTAATATCTTTGGGTTCTGTTCATGTTCGTCAGACAAACCAAGACGTTTAAACTGAGATTTCAGTCGTGCTTCATCTTTGTTACTAAGCTTTCTGAGCTGTAGCATCTTCTTTCTTAGGTTTTTGTTGAAGTTTGATTTTCTTTTATCAGTTCTTGTGTTTTTATATCAGTGTGAATTTAATATCTTTTGGGTTCTGTGCTGTTCGTCAGACAAAACAAG
Source organism: Euthynnus affinis (assembly GCA_029490765.1). Classification (NCBI taxonomy): domain Eukaryota; kingdom Metazoa; phylum Chordata; class Actinopteri; order Scombriformes; family Scombridae; genus Euthynnus; species Euthynnus affinis. The sequence continues at coordinate 25,884,697 of CM055849.1, forward strand.
CGATTTGACGATATTGAAACGGACATTTTTAAAGACTTTCTATCATGTTTAAACTTAATAATTAATGGTTTAATCTCTGCTTAGCTGCAGCTCTGATGTGTTTGCTCTGCCTTTAGCAGCAGAGCTTAATTTGTCCACGTGTTGTCTCTGTGTGTCGCAGGAATGGGTCGCTTCCTCAGCGGGATCACAGACGAGATGAAGCAGGGTCACAGAGAGAGACTGTTTGCCGTCGATCATAAAAACCTGGTGGACGTGGCCGGAAGGTAAAAAAAAATAAAAAAATCTTCATGTGAATTCGGGATAGTAATGAAAGAATCGTTTCTACATGTAATAACTGAGCTCTGGTCTTCCTGCAGGTACCTCAGCGTCGGTCAGAGGACGAGCGGCGTCGCCATCTTGGGCCCGGAGAACGAGACGATAAAGAAAGACCCGTCATGGATTGTAAAATAATGTCATCAGTAGGTATTTTTCTAATTGCAACAAACGTAACAGGACTACAGAGGAACTAACTATGTACTAAAAACACAAAAGGCTGTTCTATTTTTAGGATTTTTTTTTTTTTTTTTAAATGGCGGCAAATGAGCTGAAGTGCGTCAATATAAAGAGGGTGAATGTTTCCTGATGAGTGTTGTAGTCATGTCCTGAGTGTTCACCGTTAAACCATCATGTATATATTTATGAAAATGTGACTATTACATCATCATATTGGATATAAAAAACCCGAGTCGACTCTTATTTTGCAACTTTGGAAGCTTTTCGTAATGAAAACCACAGCTCTTAGTATAATAATCAAAAAAATAAGCTACACCACATTTTCACACAATTAAATGCTTTATTACTCTGTGACAGGACGACTCACATCACACCACTGCCAGCACGTAGTAGAAGTTTAATGTTGCGTACGGGTGACACGAGACATTTCTCTCCACTTCACTGCCCGACTTTACAGCACCAGCAGGGACCCTACTCACAAAATAACCACTATAAGGATCGCCACATACAAAGCCCAGGGTGGATACAAACAAGCAAAGGCAACAATCACAACACACTCATACACACACACACACACACACACTTAAAATAGCAGGTGACAAGGGACACGCATAGCTGGCTCATCTTAAAGCTTCACTAGGTCACATTTTTTACAATCAAGATGGTTGAATAACGTCTTCTCGGTGTGAACGGGCTTTTAGACTGACAGCTCGTGACCCCTCTCCACACATATACTCTTTCTTTTTTATATTTTTATATATATATTTATAAGCAGCTTGTGGGGTTTACATTAATAACGGGGCTCAAAGTGCTGTAGAAAATAAGAAAAGTGACTAAAGCTCGGCTCACCTCGCTGCGTTTAGCTCAGCTAGGTTGCTTTAAAAAAAAAATCAGATATAGCTACTTTTTCCAGGACTAAAACTCGAATACAGTACATGATTAGGAGTGCATATACAGTATGTAATAACTCTTTAACGGGGGGATCTTAAAAATGCTAGTGTTAGCTATGCTCGCTAGTTGAAACTACTTGCTATAAAGACCTCTATCCCAAACTGCTACCTTCAGATTTCATCATCTAAAATATAGAAGATCCCTCCGTGACTCTTACCCTTCATAATAACTTTTTAAAATTTCCTATTTATCCTTTTAAAATCTACCTTTTTTAAATTTGTTCTCAGTCAAATCAGCGCTCAGTCAGTCAGTCATTGTGTGAGTAGCTGTCACTGTTTTTTTGTGAAGCTGTGTTGTTGTTTTCTTTGTCGTTGGAGTGAAGCTGTTCTCTGGCGGTAGGCGGCGGTTGGCGGTTTCAGATGGCCGACGAGGTGTTGGTCTCTTTGGGTCGGAACCGGCTCACGTGTTCCAGCTGGCCGGAGTCGGACACGTCGTAGCTGGTCTTGTACTTGGCCAGGATCTTCATCAGCGGACGGAGCTTCAGCCACCACTGCTCCTTCGGGATCCTGTGGCTGAGGGGGAAAAAAAAAAAAAAACGATGAGGATTTTGCTCCTGCTCCTGAGAGTCGCTCTGTAGATTAATCTGTCCAAGTTAACCCTCGTAACATCTACCAGGTCACCTGCTTAAGCCAGCTGTAAGCGGCTTAGCATCAGGAAGTAATGAATAAACGCAATTGGCACAATTTGGCCACTATGAGACGGTTTGGAGAGGTTCATGGACACCACAAACTAAAACACTCCCTAGATACGATAAGGTTAGGTCGAGAGGTCTGGGATTTTATACAGGTGTGGTTGACAATATGTAGCAGGTATGTGGTGAGTTACATACTTCTGGCATAAAGCGTGTCCTAGTTATTATTATTCAAATATCACTCATTGTAGACGAGGCTATTGCTAAACAATAACACCTCCAGAAACTAGAAGATGTTGCCTTTCAAACAACAATAGATGCATTTTAGCCTTACAGTTCTTCTGTTTTAAGCTTTTCCTCTTGGTTATGCCAAATAGGAGAAAATTCCCCTTCAAAATAAGAGTGGATGTTAAGAAGCTACCTTCCTCTCTGCCCAGAAGAAGGACTTTTAAAACCTGCTCTTTCACCTCAGCATGTGTTACAGTATTTCTAAGTGTGCATGGACCCTTTTCATGGCGGACATGCAGTCATTATTAACGTTAATAGTGGAAGGTTGAAGAGTCTAATAGTATGGGATGAAATTGGTGTCGTAAGAATCAAACAGGAACTTGCTGCCAAACAGGTAAGGACTGTAAATCATCACAATATCTGCTGGAAAAAAGTTGTTTTTCTTACACAAAGTCGGTCTCGCTCTGGAGCTGCGACACGGGCTGAAAGACCATCGCTCTGCGACGCATCCCCAACAGGCAGGCGGTGTCCTCGGAGTTAGCGAACACTCTCCCTGCGTTTGAGAAGAGCAGCGACACGATCTTTAGATTTAACCACAGACATGACACGGACACGTTCTCATAACGTGATGCATCAAACGGGGAGTTTTTGTTTTTTTACCTCCTTTGTACGACTCCTTGAGCGTCCGTGTGATCCACTGAATGGCTTTAGCAGCGACTTTGGTGCCAAAGTTTCTATCGAACGGAGATGGAGCTCCTCCCTTTTTAAAAGAGAAAATATATTTTAATTAAATGTGATTATATGATGAATTTCCTGTCAAGACTTGGCAACCCGTCCCAGGATGTGCTCCGCCTGAGTAGAGCATGCTTATCTCGCTCTTAATTGATTATTTTTTCGACCACTTGGGGGCGACAGAAACGGTTTGTGAACACAACACTGCACATCTGCACCATTTTTAAGTTGAACTTGTTAGCAAGCAGTTGCTTATTTCCACATGCAGCAGTTATGGAGCAACATTATATTCATCTGGAGTCTTCTTTCCATCCGTCTGGTGACTCTAAGTCCAATATTCACCCTCTTCTAGCTCTTGTTTTTGCTCTCTACCAACTCCTGAAGGAAATATCTGAGTCTTTAGCTGCTAAATGCTCCACTATGTTCACCAGCTAGTCTACAGCTGACTGTGTGCCAACTGAAAGGCACCTAGGCACCTATAAATGAATTCAAGTGATGGAAGTAACGCTTAAAGTGTGTATATGTGTGTGTGTGTGTGTGTGTGAGACGGACCTGCTGCATATGACCGAGGATATTCTTCCTACAGTCAAACACTCCTCGTCCCTCCTCGGTGTACAGCTGGTAGATGAAGTCGGTGGTGAAGTTCTCGTTGCAGCTCTCGTTCCTAAAAAGTCACAGGAGCAACAGGTTGTTTAAAGGATCAGTTCACCAGAATTACAAAATAAAACAGAAGAAGCTGCTGCAAAACTGGTTTCTCTACTTTCAACTCAAGAACTTCTCACTATGAAAATTCAACAGTGGTTTATTAGAGCAAAGTGAGATTTGTTTTTATAATATGTGTGAACGAGCCCCTTTAAGCTGCTTCTCTACACCACCAGCGCTCGTGTTCCCCTTGAGCCAGAGCATCATCCCCTCTGCTCACCGTCACCCGCTTGAAACCCGCTTGAAACACGCCGCCGGCCGTGCTTTTAGGTTATCTTTTGTAATAATGAAATCATGCAGGTGGCTAAACCTCAGCAGCACACACAATGTGACCTACACACTGTTTCAAAAACACTACATCTGTCCTATTTCCACAGACCTCCATCCTGCTGGGAGCGATTTACACAGCGTGATGGTGCAGTGGACTTAAAATAGCCTCGATAGACGACATGTAATAACGTCTGTAAGGTCGAATTGATGCCGAACACACACAAGACCAGAGAACAAACACTCATTTATAACAACAGCGTTGCAAAATGTCTTATTTATTTACATTACCAACACAGTGTGGGAGGATTTTTTTTTTTACTCCTTTTTCCACCTCGGTGTCACAAACACACTTTCATAACGCTGCAGGCTAAAGAGTTTGTGCAGTGAGGTAACGCCAGGAAAAACAACAACAGTGGCTTAGAGAAAAAAAAATTAAATGATGAAATTGAAACAGTATGTCGATGCTCACCTGAGCACTAAGCCTCTCTGGATGCTCGTCTTCATCTTCTGCGTCAGATGCTCCACGTTGGCCTGAAAACACACACACACACACAAAAAAAACGAAGCCTCACGTTAAAAAAGCCGGAACGACGGCGGAGAGAAGCCGACCCAGCCGCAAATCACACGCCTCGGTCTCATCACTCCCCAGGACGGGAGAGAGAAGCAGGGCGAGAGTTACGCCACCAGGGGAGGCTAACTTACACTGTTTGGGTGTCTTTTAAATTCACATCACTGCTGCAGGAAAAGTATTTAAATGATGAGTTTGTGCAGCTTTCTTACAAAACAACCCAATTAAATGTAATCTTCCCCCTCATGTAAATATGATAATATAAAAGCCACGTTGTGACACGGACGTAAACACCGTGGCAACCCTGACCGTCTCTAATCATCTCGACCTGATCTGTGTTGATGGGATCTGTCTCTCTGGTGGAAATGAGTGATGCAGCTCAGAGGTTATTAATAAGTTGCTTCATGCGCATTGTCATAATCTGGGTCACCTGTACGCTCCTCAGACATCCCGGGCAGAGACAGAGGCAGAGACGGACTCACAGAGGCTAACATGTGATCTGTGGTGCTTTATTAGAGCCGAGGAGCCAAATATAAACTGTTGAGAGGATGAAATATGCAACTAAAGGAGTACTTGATGGGAAAGACGTACAAATATGGGTGTATAAGAAGCTGTAATTTGAGGCCAGATGCTTAAATAAAAAAGGTTATAAACTCTCTGACCTGCAGGTCCCGGATGTCAAACGGCTCCTCGTAGATGTAGACCGTGTCCGCGCCCGCAGCCAGACCGCCCACGGTGGCCAGGTAGCCGCAGTAGCCCCCCATGGTCTCAATGATGAAGACCCGCCGCTTGGTGCCGCTGGCCGACTGCTTGATGCGGTCGCATGTCTGAATCACGCACACACGTACACACGTATGCAGTTATCAAATCAAAAAATGGCAGATTTGCTCACGACAGGTTTCCACGGTTACAAACATTTAGAGTCATTAAAGTCGAGCTGAAACGCTGAACATCTGGATACAGTTTCATGAAATCTGCTGCTTCTTTTCAGCATAAAAATAATCATATTCTTTGGTGGTTAATTCATAGTAGTAGAATAAATTAAAGTGATCATAATCAGCTCTACTTTAATGTGTATGAACTGACCAGTAAACATGCAGCCATAGTTACGTTTTTACAGTTCATACGACAAGAAGAGGCGTGATGCACAGGTCGACTCTTTATTATATAAATTTATAAAACTGAGAGAACCGAGTGAGATCAAATATGTTATTTTACATCATATTAAAATATCTCATGATCTAAGATGTTTTTACAGTCTGTTGCACCTTTATTAGTCTTTTCATGGGTACTTAGAATAAGTCAGGAGCTTCAATAAAACATAAGAAATTAGCTTTTTTTTATAGTCAAGTACATATTTTGGACAGCTAAAAAACTTTTCTTTCTATTAAAAATGAAGATTTGTTGTTTTTTTTCTTAGTTACAACCTTTTTTCTTTAGTTTAACAGCTTAACTGTTTGATCTACAGTAAATAATCCTGTTAGAAGTCGTGTAGAGCATCTGCATTACAGTGAATATCGTAGCTCACTGGGAAATGATGGCTTTCTGCAGATCAGCACAGATTTCCACGATGGAAAGAATCATTTAGTCAGAAAGGACGAGAGCATGAAGATCACACGAGAGTCGACTTGCGCATCTCTACCGAGCCTTTCTTCCAAATCAGATGAGTGAAGTCTACCAGTTTATGGTCTTCTCAGAAACCCAAATATATATACTGTAAGCTGTGTAACGTTTTAGGACTCGCTGTATTGTTTTTAGCGGCAGACTTCACTCACCTCATACTGAACTCACAGCAGGTAAAACATAAACACTGACAGTTGGATATCCGGTCCTGACAAACACGTCACAGTGATGCACGTTTCAAAAACACAAAAAACAGCATGGCAGACTTCACCAGCAGGAACAAAACAGTCTCAAACATGCAAGTGCATCATGGTCACTGGAGTTCTGTATCTCGGACTGGCGTGTGTACTCACAAGGCTGCTGGTGCTTCTACTTTTTGATCGCTCATACAAAAAGTGTCAGTGGATGAACTCGGACCTTAATTTAACATGATCCAGTGTTTTCTAGGTATCTTGATAAGTTAATTCTCCATGTTTTTGGCAATGAAAAAACAAGTCTACTGATCACTATCTTCTTCTAAGACAGGTACTTGTATCTCTCTTTTTCTCTCTGGTCAGAGCCCTTACCTCCACGATGGCGTTGAGGGACGTGTCTGCGCCGATACTGAGGTCTGTGCCGGGCACATTGTTACTAATGGTAGCAGGCAGCATGCACATGGGGATGCAAAACTCCTCGTATTCGGCCCGGGCCTCGTACAGCTGCAGCAGGGACTCAAAGGCCTGATGGTGGCAGCCGTAATATATATGGGGTTAGACCACCAGGGGGCACAGTGCATACCTGAGATCACATCAGTGTGTCCTAATGTGGGAGACTACGTGTGTGTTTCACAGGCTGCTTCATGGTGGCATAGCGGCTCCCTTGGCTTGTATCCATGGTTACCATGGTAACTGACAGGTCAGGCTGAAACTAAAGCTGTAACCCTGTTTCCCGTACAACGAACCGACTGTTTGCATTATGTGCCGTATATTAAATTTTCATAGCACGTTGGTTTTTGCAGCTAGTAAACAAGAATTCAAAGCACTTATGAATTTTGCACAAACAGGAAATAAAACAATATGTGCAGCAACAGACATCAATAAAACAGACTTTGGAAGGCTAATTAAACTTAACTAAGAGATGTTTTATATATATGTATATTTACTGGTTTCTGATCTTGGAGCACATTTTAATAATTATGCAACAAAGATTTGAAAAGTCTGACTATGAATCATCTCTGCCAAGGTTATCAAGGCTGTTTCAGGAGCTTTTCCAACCCTGAAAACAACCCTACACACTTCTTTTAAAATATGAATGAATAACTAATACTATTAATCTGTTGAAGATCAGTTTATTTAAAAAGTAAAAGACTGTCGCTGCCTCCACTTGGCGTCACTACGGGTGAAAATTATTGATCACTTTTCTGATTTGAATCATTTTATTCGTCTCAGTTCAGTGATTCGTCGTTACTGATTGTCTACTAAGTCTTTTTTTTTTCCTAGGAGGCTAAACAATCACATCACACACAGTTTAAATGTAAGTTGCTGCTGGTTTGCAACGTTGTGCTCACTTGAATATAAAAGCTAAGCCTGCACAAGCAAAAGCTCAGCAACCAAACATCACATCATCATTGTTTATGTAGGTGCCTCGGTCTTCAGTTAAGCCTTTAATAGGGAAGTAAACATACTGTATATCACAGCGACGCCTACAGCGACCAGTCAGAGCGACTCCAAAGCAAAAGAAACATAACTGGGTCAGCGATACTGATGATTCAGAAGAGTCGGTTCGGTTTGTTCAGTGCATGTTAACCTCTAGTCATCAGGACACAAACACAAAGGGAGCCACTTTAATTTAAGATGCAGCTCTGTAGCATGAAGACCTGCAGTGTGTGTGTGTGTGTGTGTCTGACTGGCTCTCTCCGGGTGACAACGGCTTTGGCTTCCCATTGGCTAAGAGGAGATGGGATGGAGGGTGTGGGGTCGAAGGGGGCTTGGGCGGGGGCTGACATGTAGCAGTGTTGACGCGATAAGATAAAGACTGAGGTGGGAATCCAGACGCACTGAGCGATGTTTCCTTTTATGTCCAAGAAGCGTCACAACACTAACAAGACTATAAACGTAGACTCGGTTGATGCTGGACTTGCACATGCCCCGCGTAGCATGCAGACTTACTCATCCAAACGGACTCTGTGCCATTTGGATGAGAGTCGGAGTAAAAGCAGGGAGCTCCCTGCTGCGTTCCCCACCGGACCGACCATCCAGTCCAGTCCAGTCCAGTCATCTGCTGTTTACCAAAATAAACACAAGAGAGAGAGGGGGCCGCACGAACACGCCAGGGCCACGCGCCCAATAAAAAAAACATGCCACAATACGCCACAACACGTCACTGCATGCCCCGACACTTACCTGGGACTTCGGGCCGAGCAGCTCGCCTCCCGACAACAACCAGCAGACGAGGGTTTTCTACTGTGGGTGTGTGCGGACTTTAGCCCGATTCCTGCTTATTACGTCTGAATTTCCGCTGGATTTCTACAATGTTTGAGTCTTTGTTTTTCCGAATCCTATGTGTACTAAACAACCACTGTTTACTACCGTTATGATGTGGTTTTGTTGATGTGACACAGCACAGGGTTAAGTCTGCACTATCCTTTATGGTATAGAGTTGTTGGGAGCAGAGTGTTGGGTCGTCTGTGTTTACACTGTAAATATAACAGCTCGCTGACACTTTACAGCTGTGGATCCCAAACTTTTCTGCCATGCCTCCCTTTAGATACCAAATAATAATGATAATAATAATAAGAAGAAGAAGAAGAAGAAGAAGGAGGAGAAGAAGAAAGAAGAAGAAGGAGGAGAAGGAGAAAGAAGAAGAAGAAGAAGAAGAAGAAGGAGGAGAAGAAGAAAGAAGAAGAAGGAGGAGAAGAAGAAAGAAGAAGAAGGAGGAGGAGAAGAAGAAAGAAGAAGAAGGAGGAGGAGAAGAAGAAAGAAGAAGAAGGAGGAGAAGAAGAAAGAAGAAGAAGGAGGAGAGGAAGAAAGAAGAAGAATGCTCCATCCAAACATTACCAATAGTAGGGAAACAACTAACAAAACAAGCCAAATTAAATTAATGTGTTGAAATAACATGTTTCTTTTCACACATTTTACTTTTTTCTTGTTTTGTTATATATTAGATTTTGATTGGATTTTATTAATGAGTCCATCTGTAGTTTTGCTTTCTCAATAAATGGATCTTGCTAGCCTTGCTAGCATCAGAGGACTCTTGTTAGTTGTTCCCACATTAATAAGATGAATTTAACTGCCTCCATATAAAGGTTTTATGGTTTGAAAAGAACTGATTTATAGTATCAACACTTATAGTTAACAACCTAAATGAGGGCTTCATATTGAAAAGAAAGCAAAAATTGTAGTATTTCCACTTTCCAAATAATAAAAGTCTGCTTTTTTATCTATTTTATCAACTTTTTTGTAAAATTCTAAACATTATTTTGGCAAAAAAGTGTCTGAATTTGGGTCTGCATACTATATTTCAATGCATGTCACAACTGCAACTGCAAAGGACCTTCTGCTTGTTGACATGAGGATGCGAGCCGTCGATCAGCGAAGCCCCCCCGAACTCTCTCAGGCTGGGCGTTTGAACACCGGCCTCACTTACATCAGTAATGGCATTCAGAGCGGTGTCTGAGCCAATGCTGAGGTCTGAACCAGGTATATTGTTGGAGACGGTGGCGGGGACCATAACCATGGGCACGCAGAACTCGTTATATTTGTCCCGCGCAGTGGAAAGTTCCAGTATTCCCACGTAGGCCTGCAGCAGTGAGAGCCAGCGTCTTATTGGTTGTTGATGTTGTTGTTGTTGAGGACGTTCAGACAAAAAGAGGAGGAGGGGGGGTGGATGATGTGCGGGAGGAAGGTGCCAAAGTCTTGACAGGTGATGTGGACAAGACGACAGAGGCGAAGTTTGTAGAGCAGCTCAGTGGGAGGGGTCGGGAACTTAAAGAGAACAGTGGAGCTCTGTCCAACGTCCGTACTATTATTACACTGCACTGTTACTTTTATTCTCTTCTTTTATCTGTCTTATTTCCTTTTTAGCTTCTTTTTTTCCAAATGTAACACTTTTTAATTGTTTTTATACTTGTCTTGCTTTTATATTCTGTTTTAATGCCTTTTATGATCTACGTAAAGCACTTTGAAATCGCCTTTTTGCTGAAATGTGCTGCACAAACTGCGATTATTAGACAATCTCAAGAGAAAAGTGTTAACACGCTGCAGAGATGCGCCCAAAAAAGGCAATTTATTAAGTCCAATTACAACGTTTTGACATTACGTCTTCATCAGAAGATGCTCCGCATTTAGACGTCACGATTGTTTTTGCCTGTGCATCATGTTTGGATGCACGCACACACACACTACCTTGAGGTATTCATGTTTAAGAAATCGTTGTTGTTAAAGCAGCAGCTCTGCTTGACTCCACTAACTCCTGAGAAAAGTATCTGTGTCTTTAGCTGCTGGATGCTTCACTTTCTTCAGCAGATAGTTGCTGATGATGAGAGTTTGCTGTAGATCTGAAATAATGATCGAATAGAAGCGAAACGCTCAGCAGAGCTGCAGAGTTGGTGGTCTTTTTTTTTTTGCTGTGTTGTCAATTTTAATATTGAAAGTATTCATTTGTTTAGCTTTACTTATTTTGTCAAAATTTGTAAAAATATGCAGCACATGAACCAAAGTTTATCTGCTTTGGAAGGTTATTGATAATTAAACATAAAAAGAAAGAAAGATTTAGAGATTTAATACCAATCAGATATCTCCATCATTATATTCAGATTACATCTCAGGCCACTTCCCTCAAGAATTTGAAATATAAGCTCAGGACCTGTCTAATGAGCCAAACTTGAATCTGATCTAATTGGGTGACTAACTAACTAGAGATTACATTATTTTGTCTGTTTTGATCCTTTGTTTTTACTGCTCATTTTATGTCTGTTTTTTGACTTTATGGTTGTTTCTTTGTTTATTTTTCTGTTGATCACATGTCTTTTATTTCTGGCTTTAATGTGTAATGATAATGAGGTGAAATTACTCTCACAAGCCCCTAGGGTTTGTTTTTTTTTTTTAAATCTCACCTGCACAATCAGTTTCTTCTTCTTGCTGTGTTGTTTTTATGCTGTTTTGTTTTGTTTTTTTATTGTGCAAATAAACAAATCAAAAAAAAAAAAAATCAAAAAAAAAAAAAAATCAAGAGATTTAATGCCAATTTTCTCATTTTCTATATTTTCCTGCTGAGCTGCTTCCACAATGAGCAGCTCCTCTGTTTCCTTTCCTAGTGGGATAATCGTCTGTTTATCAAGAACACAATCAAAAGTTGAGCTAGCTGAATATGTGCACTGACGTCTTTGAGTATCAGTTTTCGTTTGTCCTGTATCCTCTTCGCTATCCTCTTGAACTTTTCGGACGCGCTGCGGTATGAACTCAGGACAGAGCTCGGCTGTGTTGCTGAACAAGGAGGAGACGTAAACCCGGCTGTGGGAGGGGCTTATAACAGCATGGGGAGGGGCTTGCGGGGGAGTGGGAGGGGCTTATAACTGCATGGGAGGGGCTTGCAGGGGGAGTAGGAGGGGCTTGTACCTACTTCTGGGAGGAGCCTGGATCACAGGGGGGTAATGCAGTAAGAACAACAGAGGCAGCGATGTGGCGGGAAGCACAAACAAAAAGGTTTTGGGAGGTTTTCTATTGGGAGGAGAAGCTAACGGGAGAGAGCCAGGCCAATCACGACGGACAGTGTGAAACACAGGAAGTAGACGGTGTAGCTCCACACACACACACACGTAAAGACAAGGACGGCCAAGCTGCGAAAGTCAAAAACTACTGTATTTTTTTAAAAATAAACATAATTTCATTTGAATTGTATTTTATTTATTTTTTAGTTTGATCTCTTTATTATTTTAAAGTCATATTTTGTTGTTATTTTTTAGTTAATCTATCAAATGACGGCACACAAAGTTGTATTTGTTTACAAAATATAAACCTGAGAACTTCAAAATAAGAGACAATCTAGTCTAGTTGCTGCTGAATATTAAATTCATATTAAGCTCATCTTTTACATATAAATCATCACAACTTTTGGCTTTGCAGCTTGATCATAAAGTGACAACCAAGGAGAGAGCCTATGACATTTAAATGTGTCTTAATTGTACTTAAGTGAACACATGTTTTTGTAAATTGAAATGTCATATGGGGCAAAAATCAGTGGAAATGAAATGGAGTCAATGTTAAAACAGCACAATACATTATGAAGACAATAATAATGAAGCTTATAATAAAAACAGACTACAGCAGGTACATTCAGGTTTAACCAATGAAAATGATTCAGGTTTATCTTTACTGATTACTCCTTTATTACAGTTATCAGTAGCTTATTGAAATTATACAAAAGTCAGAATGATAAGTGATAAAAACAGGTTCCCAGAGAGATAAAGTATTGTGAAATTAAGATTAATAAAAAAAAGCTGCTTAATGCACAAGACAAAGGAAAAGTTACGTACCTCAAATCCACCGATGACGAGCAGAGCGTTGATGTTGTGGATCCTCATCTGCTCAGCGATTTTATCCAGATGTTTTCCTGGAAGAGTTCTAGCACATAAATGAGGAAAGACGTGAAGAGTTAAACAATGTTACAGTTAAAGCCACATGTATATTATATTTATCATTATTCAAAAGGTAAACAACATTATTCTGAGTTTCTCTACTGAGAGCAACCACATAATATTTCATTTCAAATTCGCTAATCAATGTTTGAAATGCAAAGTTAATGCAGGTTTTTTTGGGTTTTCATTTGACATGAAGATTGAAAAACGTGTTTCAAATCATTCTTGTTATTGTTGGGTTGGTGTCTAATAAAATATCTAATGTACATCACTTCTTTTTCCAAATGCTCCTCTAAAGATTCACTTCTTTTAAGCATGAAAGATAGAAGTCTTAACTCTAAAACTAAAAAAAAAAAAAAGTACAAATTACAGAGACAAAGACTAGAAATATCTATTGCGCTCCGCTTTTGTGGCTGCAGCAACTCACCTTTTTGTCCCTAGCAGGGACCCTCCCTGTCCAGTCCAACCACCTACATCTCCCCATTTGATCTCCTTGATCTGATTTAAAAAAAAAAACAAAAAAAACACACATATAAGACATAAATATTCACATTTTTCCTCATTTTTTTGGACTTTTTTGTCTTTATTTTACATTCATTTTACTTCATTTTTAGGTGATATTTCACTGTAGGGATAATTCTTCTGTGTCAATAACACAAACTGTCAACATAAGAGAGAAATAGCGTCATGGATCCACAAACCTTCACTGTCAACCATTTTCATTGGAGCTCTAGGACGCTGTATACAGTGTGTCCTATGGTTTATATGGACTAATGTGTCTTAAAAGAGACGCTCCTGTTTCAGTTCTTTGATGACCACAAGTTAAATCTATTGTCACTGTGCGATATCATCAGGTGTCCATTCTTGTCATTGTGCTGTTGTTGCTGTTACTGTGCCAGTGTAGCTACATATAACCACCAGCTCTTCATTATAATCACTGTCCTACTTAGTGTGGGTTTTATCCAGGGATCACGGCCTCACTTTTCAATCACGTCTAATCCTTCTATATGAGAACTCGCCTCTGAGCTTCGTCACTTCCAACAGGTCAATGCTACTCCCCTCCGCAGCTGACTGCGTGTACCTGTGTGTGTGTGTGTGTGTGTGTGTGTGTTCGTCTGCGGAGGGCTCGCATGCAGACAATAACTCAGACGAAGCATGAGTGAGGCGGTGTAGCTGCTGTAGGAGCGGAGTAATTGGCTTACAGTAAGCAGCGCTGTTTATCTGGACGCACTTATTCTTATCACTGTATCCGAGTGCAGCACAGAGAGGGGAGGAGTGAGGCTGCACCGCCACTTCCTGCTCCCGGGCCATTGGTCGGTAAAGTCACTGTGACCTCCAAGGAGCTGTTGTCCACCCCGGGGGTTTATTTTAGCTCTCAACAGCGAGTGCTAACAGTTAGCTTCGCAAAACTCGGGAAGCTAAAATTAGAATTTGAGGAATGCAAAGCAAGGTCACAGTGTGCATACAATCAGATACAGTAAACGCCATGGATGATAGAGAGAGTGGCGAAATCACAGCGAGGGAGAGAAGGCAGAGCGGCCCGATCCAATCACGTTTCAAGATACCGTCGACACGTCTGAGGTGTCGAGTTCAGGTGAATATAATCCCACTTGAGTGTTGCGAGAACCGACCGGGAGTGACTCAGTACGACTGTAATGTTTATTTAAGCTGTTAAACAAATTTCTGCTGCACTCAAGTTGCATGCAACACTTAGTGGGAACAAGCTCGGACTTGTAGGACACTAATGTCGTCATTAAGATCTTGTTTTTGTTGCTCATTTAGGAATGTGTTTTCAGACAGAAAAAGAACATAAACTGCAAGATGGAGAATTTTATTTATGGATTATTTTTCTAGGTGGTTTAATAAGTAGTTTTTTTCTTCTAGACGCCTGTAAACAAGTTATATCTGTAAAATGATGCAAAAGCACCACACAGCCTTGATGTGTAAATAAAAAAACCACAGCATTGTGCTCTAAAGGAACAAGATACACTCAATATGACTGTCCACTAAATCATTAAGTCAAACTTTATTATATTGTTAAAAAAAAAAAAAAAAAAAAAGTCCAAAATGTGGAGAAACGTTCAGGATTTGCAGAAGAATTAAGCTTTTTTTTTATTTATGGACTATTTTTCTAGGTGGTTTAATAAGTAGTTTTTTTCTTCTAATAGCTAAAAAAAAGACGCCTGTAAACAAGTTATATCTGTAAAATGATGCAAAAGCACCACACAGCCTTGATGCGTAAATAAAAAACACACAGGATTTTGCTCTAAAAGAACAAGATACACTCAATATGACTTTCCACTAAATCATTAAGTCAAACTTTATTATATTGTTAAAAAAAAAAAAAAGTCCAAAATGTGGAGAAATGTTCAGGATTTGCAGAAGAATTAAGCTTTTTTTTTTATTTATGGACTATTTTTCTAGGTGGTTTAATAAGTAGTTTTTTTCTTCTAATAGCTAAAAAAAGACGCCTGTAAACAAGTTATATCTGTAAAATGATGCAAAAGCACCACACAGCCTTGATGCGTAAATAAAAAACAAACAGGATTGTGCTCTAAAAGAACAAGATACACTCAATATGACTGTCCACTAAATCATTAAGTCAAACTTTATGATATTGTTTAAGAAAAAAAGTCCAAAATGTGGAGAAATGTTCAGGATTTGCAGAAGAATTAAGCTTTTTTTTTTTGGTCACCTGTCCCTTGTAGAATCCCTCGAAGCCGTCGCTGACAGCAAACATTTTGTGGCCTTCGGTGATTCCCACTCTGACGGCAGAACGCACGGCGGCGTTCATACCCGCTGCGGGCGCACCCACGTTCAACACCGCCACGTTGAAGGAGCTCTGAGGGATGACGGAGAGAAGCAGTCACACACAAACACACACATATATTATACTCAGAAATACAATAAAACAAGCAGCACTTGTGATGATGCATGTATGTTACAACACCCCCAAGCTTCGTCACGTTTTAAAACGTTTCCATACTTTCAGGCATAAAACTCAGTGTACAGTCGGAGCACGTATGAAGTTAGATATCAAAAAGATGGTATATCAGCGTTTTTTTTAAAAAGGCAATGAAGATGAGCAGTGTTTCCTGTAGCATGAAGAAGGGGGACGTTTTTATTTATTAAATAAGAAGAGTATTATACTAAAAAATGAGAAATAACTGTTCTCCATGCCCGTCAGGACAGCTGACCATCTCTACCGCCTCGTGATACCATCCATGTGTCTGTGTCGTTAACTGTAGAGGAGGAGCCAGGCAAGGTTTTTGCCTCAGAGCAGAACAGCGGCAGGCAAAGGTTACCTCGCATGCAAAAAGCTACATGCTGCTACAAGATGCAATAAAAAAAAAAAGCAGCAGCTTCCACTGAAAAACTTTTAACAGTTAACCGTCCGTCTACTTTCCTCCTAATGTTTTCCTTTGCTTTTCAAACGTTCAGTCAACTGCGCTATGACTTCTTGAGGATTAACGTGTATGAGGACACAATGCATATTTACTGCAGCTCATATATTTGTCCTCATACACTCAACCACAAAGGCTTTGTAGGCATTCAGCCATGATGTGGAGGATGGCTTAGAAAGTGTGCTGTGCCCCCTCAACACTCAAAAATGAACAGACGTCCGGTTCTACGCTGACGATGAACCGCTTTACTACCAAAACTCATATAGTGTGTCTCAAATCGCGTACATGGTGCACTCAAAATGGTCAAGAAGTTGAGTGTGGAACTACGGACACTTCTCGCCCTCAACGGCCGCCATCTTGGCTACGTAGCGGAAGGGGAGGGACCATTTTTTCAAACTGAAAATGGCGGCTGAGGGCTGTCCGACGGTGAACGTAGCGGCGTTGTGCAGATGTAAGTGTGTAAATTGTGTAAATTTATTTATTTATTTATTCATTTATTTTTTAACTCAACTAATACAGCTAATGGAGATTTTGGTGGGTAATGCTACACTAGCCGGTTACAATTCGGCATTTAAAGAAGAAGAAGAAGAAGAAGAAGAAGAAGAAGTCGAAATTTGCGTTCGTCATTTCCGGTAAGTGCACAACGGCAGTGTTCGATTTGAGACGACACTACCCTGTCAAAATTAGCGCACTACGCCAGTAAGTACATAGTGCACATAGTAAATTACATGGAAGTGCGCTAACAGAAGTACGCGATTTGAGACGCACTAATAGTGTAAAATAGTTTTTGGTAAACTGGTATTTGCTTGACCATATCAGAGCTTGGTATCAAACCTCAATACTTCCTAAGAAAGAGTTAAATATTTCCTGATCTTAATCAGAACTCTGCTGAGTTTAGTTTATTTGGGTGAAGCTAAAACATTAACACACTGACACAGAGAGGAGTCTGCTATCCTTCATTAAATGGAAACAAAGGATTTGCAGATAAAAACATGTTTACAGTGCTCTCAAGAAAGTGCTGTTTATTTGAGTAGTGGCACCTTCACTCAGGCATCATATTGGCGACGCTACAAAAAAAAAACTGGAACAATATCTATACCCACATCATCCGCTGTGCTGAGACGGTGATCGGGCTGCAACCTGCCGCCTCTCCAGGACACTGAGGCGAGCAGACATAAACTTTTTGAAGCACTTCCCCTCCGGCAAGAGGCTGCGGTTTGTCAAGACCAAAAAAACCTGGTGCCACAAGAACAGATCCTTCCCGTCTGCAGCCGTCTCGTCAACAAGGCCCCGGACTCTAACCCCATAATCTTATATTTGTGTATCTGTAATCTCTGATCTAATATGGTATCTTGTATCATTATATTATATTTTACATATTTTTTTTGATTGTGAATTCCTTATTTGTGCAAACTAAACCTGCATCAGAGCTTTACTTCCTGCAGCTAGTGGCCGTTTGCAACAGAGGGAGCGTGGCGTCTGTCCAGTTTGAGTTACGAATAAGCAAAAGACACTTTCAGCCATAACCTCCACAGACTTCACTTTATACTGTAAGGAGCGCTACTTCACATTCCTTTGAAGCAGATCACAGGTGAGGCTGTGATTGTCCTTGACAGCAGGGCTGGTGGAACACCTTCGCCGGGCCGGCTGGCAGCAGCACTAATGCACCTCTTTTGCTAAGTCTACGCTTCTACTTTTCTAAGCAGAGCCCGCGAGGAGATAAGCAAATGACGGTAAGAGAGCGGACAGAAAAGGGAGCACTGACACTGTCATTTTGTGGCACTGTGTTACCATAGAAACAGACTTTTTGTCTCATGTGCTAAAAGAAAAATAAGAGGAGTGTTTAGAATAGTCTTAAGATGAGACAGTGATTGCATTTTGGTTCAAAATATCATAAATATAAAGACAGAAAATACTCCGAAACTCATATTTTTGAATGTGTTTCCTCAATGTTGACAAAGTAGAGAGGGATCAACAGGTGACAGGGGTCTAAACTAGTAGCCAAAAAGCTCGACGACTGCTCCGTGAACTACATCTGCAAGAAGCTGATCGGCCGCAGCCTCGTTTACTCATCACATACATCAAACCGCTCCTCATCCCCCGCCTCATCCTCTCCCTCAGGACAGAGACAGTCAACAGAAAAACAGACTCTTGTTAGTGTCACAAAAAGACTGCAGCACCCACAATGCACCTGACCAGGAAGTACCTTATATACTAACGTACATATGTCAGAGCCGCTGGTGGAGAGACACATTTTAGAAGAGTTAAAACTATGACAGTCTTATTGATTTGATGATATTTGAGTATCTTGTTGTTATTAAGTTTTAAAAAAAAAAGGTGCTTACATTTGGAAGTTCAGAGTCTGCTTTCCGGTAGGAGAGGAGTCTGTAGGTGCTCAGGTTGTTTTCAAAGCTCCTGCAGGTGACAGATGTAAAAAAAAAAAAGTTAAACAAAGATGAAAATCCACAATAGATGTTAGCTCTGTTGCTGCCACAGAGACAGTTGTTAAGAGTCAATTCAAAATCAATGCAAACACAGTTAAACTAGGGCACAGTATTGACATTATTTAAACACTTTATATGTGTCGCTGAAACCTTTTTAAACCACACAAATCAATCTCAGTTGCATGTTTCAGCAAATAATCACAGAATAAAGTTAAGTACCTGCCACGCAGTCTCACTGCCTCTTCAAACTTCTTCTCATCCATGGCCTTCTGTACCTCTTGGGTCTGATGACAAAACATGAAAGAGCTTTTTTTTTTTTTTTTCAGTTGAGAGTGTGCAGGAACTGTGTTGCAGGTAAATTGATGGGTGGGGTTGTGGCAAACTGGGAGCACCTGGACCCAATGATCCCCAACCTCAAATCTCACAGAGAACATCCCTCTGCATGCTGCTGTGTTTTTGCGTTCTTGATCCCTCCCCATCTTTTCTTCCCATGACTTTATGTTTTGGAAACAAAACAATGACGCCAACTCAGCAACACTCTCACTAGAGTTGGTAACTAAACATTAGCTACTCTCCTCTTGCTGCTCTGTGAAGGTGAAGTCGTCCCTCGCAGCGGATTTATGTGGATTTTATTTTTCAAAATAAAATACATTTCATTTATTTCAACTTTCCGGTGTCTGCATCCTCCATCCATTGTATTTATGTCCTCCGCACATGAGCTATATATACTTTTTCATTCATCATACAACAACAACATACAACCATAATACATACATGTCATTTTGTGCTTGAAGCTGTCCGTTACAGGAAAAGGTTAAGGCTAAAGTGTAGATGCACCATTTCGTTTTCTGGGCAGGTAGCCAGTGCCATCTGTGCTCCACAATGTACACTTGGTCTCTGCACGACCTCTGCCTTTCCAACATATCTACACACGCATGCAACGACACACAAACACACACACACACTCTTACCATCTGAACGCACTCCATAAGTGGTAGTCGGACAGCTTGGTTGCCGACCAGTGACACGACGCAAGCCGGGGTGCTGGCGGAGGCCTCCAATAACGCCAGCACTGCCTCCACGCCCATACGGCTAGCCTGCGAGGGTCACAAGTCGTTTAAACGTCACACTATAAAAGGTTATATGTCGAACGCTAAGATGTCTGTAATGACAGCATGTTTTAGGGTTTCTATTGGATTAAAGTTTAACTAATATGTGACTAACTGTGACTCACCAGGATCCTGTCAAAGGCAGAAGGGGTCCCACCTCTCTGCACATGGCCTAAGATGGTGACCCTAGTGTCAAAACCCAGGCAGCGGACTACCAGCTAGATATGGAGCGAGGGCGAAGCAGGACGACAGTGTGTATAATGAGAATAAAGTGCTTTGAAGGAAGGAATTATAATTATATCTCATCACAGGTTACTGAGAGTAAACTAAATAGCTGTGATATTAATTTATAAGGTTTAATATAATATACACAGCTTGAAAATATTGACAGACCTTTACAAACAGTTGAAAATAAAAATACATTAAAAAAAAAACACACACTGCTCAATGATTTAAAATAGATACTAATAAAAACTTAATGACTTTTCTTTAAACATTTAATTGCATCTTGAAATTAAACAATTTTAAAAGGACAAAAATATAAGGAAACACTCAAATGTCATGCATTTAAAAAAAAAAAAAAAAATAGAAACACCAGAAGGAGAACATGCAAAACATCTCCTGTCATGTTAGTTATGAGTTAAATAGGAAAAATACAGAGGAGAACATGCAAACGGATATGGAAAGGGATAAAAAAAGGGTTCTAAAAAGGGTTAAAATTCAATGAATGGAGATTGTTATCGTGCTATGATATTTCAGCATGCAAATATTTATAATATAATACATCATTTAACACCATGGTTGGAAATGAAATGGTGTTTAATGTAGGTTTGTTGGTTTCTCCTAAATATTAACATTAAGTTTTCACAGTCAATTAATGATATTTCGTGGTCAATTTAGAGCAACTTGTGTGAACTTGTGTTCCCACCTGGAGGAAAATCACCAACAAACCATGAAGGGAAAAAGAAATCCATGCTTCAGAAGGAGAATAACGTGCGGGTCCGGGACATGACCGGGCCTCTCCGCCATACTTACATCCTTGATATAATCGGGAGTTATAGCCTTGTTGTGGCAATCTATGGCACCTTCAGCTACAATAATAATGTTCAGCCTTTTCTTATCAGCGCGGTTCTAGAGGGATATAAAGATGCAAAAGCGTTTAGAGAACATGACAGTAAACATTTTGCATTCCCAAAAGCTGGATCCGGTAATGGAGGATAATCTACTGAGCCAACTGATGGTAAAAACCTTCAGGACGTTTTGAAATACATGAAATACAAACCGAAGGGCAAAGTGTGACCTCCTGTAGACAGTGGTTGACAGCACAACACTAAAGCAAATTCTGGTACCTACTTTTTGTAGGATATCATATAGCAAGGTTAACTATAAAGTCCTATTTTGAATAAGTAGTTTTGAGTGTTTCTCACCAGGTTATGTGCATCCTTGAGGCCTGAGAGATTCAATCCTTCCACATAACACATTTGTAAGGCCAATTTCTTGGAATATTTTGAAACATGCATTGTTTAAACCCATTTTTGCTACTGCTAGCTAGCAGTCTTCTTCTTCCCCGGCCTTCGCTGGTGCATAGCTTTATTTCTTTGCGAGTTACTGCCACCAACTGTCAATCAATGAAGCTGCATGTAGCTGCTAACAAGCCAATCTTTGAGGTAAATGCTTCATTGTTTTTAGAGTGTGTCTAGTGTCCAAACAAGACAAAAAGAAAATTTAAACACTGCCATGTGTCTGTCATTGGCTTCTGTTGGTCACACGAGTTAATATCCACCAGCTGGTCCAGCTTCTGGTTCCCCCTCTGCGTCAGTCTGAACTGAGCTCTACTCACATCCTTGACAAAATCAGAGGTAATGGGTTGTCCTTGTCTGTCAATGGCTCCTTCAGCAACTATGATAATATTCAACCTGGAACCTCGAGATCGGCTCTGGACAACAACAAACACACTCTCTACATCAAACCATATCATGCAAATGTATTGTAAATATATTATTTACCCTCCAGTGACAGTGTAAAACATAGTGAACTGACTGTGTTGTGCACTGGCTAGCTCACTGGACTTCTACTTAAAGTCTTGTTGTGGGTTTGAAATTTGATTTATAGTTAAGTTGCCTGTGTTTTATAGTGTCAACCAAAAGTATCTGGCTCTGTGGCGCAATGGATAGCGCATTGGACTTCTA
Source organism: Euthynnus affinis (assembly GCA_029490765.1). Classification (NCBI taxonomy): domain Eukaryota; kingdom Metazoa; phylum Chordata; class Actinopteri; order Scombriformes; family Scombridae; genus Euthynnus; species Euthynnus affinis. Next base: position 25,906,653 of record CM055849.1, read on the forward strand.
GTCAAACACTTGGGATGTCATTCAAAGGTTGTGGGTTCGAGTCCCACCAGAGTCGATGTTTAGTTGGGTTTGTGTTCAGTTCACTAATCTGTATGCTGGTGATTCAATTTCTCACTTGAATTTAGAGTAATGGTGACTTCTACTTGGGTTCATATTCACAGTGTAAACAATGGCCAATCAGCTCTGGATAGCACATTGGACAAACACTTGAGATGTAATTCAGAGGTTGTGGGGTCAAGTCCCACCAGTGGTTAAAAACGCTAATCTGAGTGAGTCTCTATAACAAAGAAAGCTCCTTTAAGTTTTGGTGCTTCAATTTCTTCTTCTAAATTTGATTTATTGTGTTTATTGACCGGTTGCCTATGTATTACAGTGTGGCTATATGCAACTGGCTCTGTGGCGCAATGGATAGCGCATTGGACTTCTAGTCAAACACTTGAGATGTCATTCAAAGGTTGTGGGTTCGAGTCCCACCAGAGTCGATATTTAGTAGGGGTTCTGTTCAAATCACTAATCTGTGTGATTCCTGTAGTTGAGTCAATATTAAAAAGTAGCTGCTGGTCCTTCAATTTCTCACTTGAATATAGAATAATGGTGATTACATTGGTTGGCCAGTTGGCCATTGGTTACAGTGTGACCAATGGCCAACTGGCTCTGTGGGGTTTCTAGTTAAACACCTGAGATGTAATTCAAGGGTTGTGGGTTTGAGTTCCACCAGTCGATGTTTAGTGGGATTTGCATAGTTAAAAACACAACCAGTGTTTCAATTTCTTGTTCGTAATCTGATTAATTGTGTTGCTAGTTGAGTTGGCTGAGTTCGATAGTGCAAATCAAAGGCATGTGGCTCTGTGGCGCAATGGATAGCGCATTGGACTTCTAGTCAAACACTTGAGATGTCATTCAAAGGTTGTGGGTTCGAGTCCCACCAGAGTCGACATTTAGTTGGGATTGCATTGTTCAAATCACAAATCTTTATGATTCCTGTACTTGAGTCAATATTAAAAAAGTATTTGCTGGTGCTTCAGTTTCTCACTTGAATTCAAAATAATGGTGACTTCTACTTGAGTTCATATTTACAGTGTAAAAGGAGGGCGACTGCTTCTGTGATGCAATGGATAGTGTGTTGGACTTCTAATCAAATACTCAAGACATAATCAAAAGGTTGGGGGTTCAATTTCCACCAGAGTCAATGTTTAGTAAAAAAATATCTTTGGATAGCACATTGAAATTCTACTCAAACACTTGAGATGTGATACAAAGGTTTTAGGTTGAAGTCCCACCAGAGTTGCTGTTAAGTAGGGTTTGTGTAGTTAAAAACATTCATCTGTGAGTTTAATTTACAAAGAAGCTCCTTTAGGTGCTGCTGCTTCAATTTCTTACTTGAAATTTAATTGTGTTCATGGGCCAGAAACCTCAGTTTTACAGTGTGCAACAGGCTCTGTGGCACAATGGATAGCGCGTTGGACTTCTAGTTGAAATAATTGAGATGTAATTCAAAGGTTGTGGGTTCGAGTCCCACCAGAGTCGACATTTAGTAGGGGTGATTCCTGTACTGTCCTAAGCTACTGGTGCTTCAATTTCTAAGTAAAGTAAGTAATGGTGACTTCTGCTTGCTTCATATTTACAGTGTAGACAATGGCCAATCAGCTATGGATAGCACTTACTCAAACACTTGAGATGTAACTCAAAGGTTGTGGGTTCGAGTCCCACCAGAGTCGATGTGTTTTATAAAGGCTGAGTTGTTCAAATCGCTAATCTGTGAGAGTCTGTATTACAAAGAAGCTCCTTTAGGGTCCGGTGCTTCAATTTCTTATTTGAAATTTGATTTATCGTGTTTATTGGCAAGCTGCCAATGTTTTACAGTGTGTCTGACAATAACTGGCTCTGTGGCGCAATGGATAGCGCGTTGGACTTCTAGTCAAACACTTGAGAAGTGATTCAAAGGTTGTGGGTTCGAGTCCCACCAGAGTCGATATTTAGTAGGGGTTCTGTTCAAATCACTAATCTGTGTGATTCCTGTACTTGAGTCAATATTAAGAGGAAGCTGCTGGTGATTCAATTTCTCACTTGAATTTAGAATAATGGTGACTTCTACTTGGGTTCGTATTTACAGTGTAAACGATGGCCAACTGGCTCTGTGGTGCAATGGATACCGCCTTGAGCTTCTATTTAAAGACCTGACATGCAATTCAGGGGTTGTGGGTTTGAGTTCCACGACAGTTGATGTCTAGTGGGATTTGTATAGTAAAAAACACAACCAGTGTTTCAATTACTTGTTTGTAATTTGATTAATTGTGTTAATAGCTGAGTTTCCTGAGTTTTACAGTGTAAATTAAAGCAATGTGGCTCTGTGGCGCAACGGATAGCGCATTGGACTTCTAGTCAATTACTTGAGATGTCATTCAAAGGTTGTGGGTTCGAGTCCCACCAGAGTCGATATTTAATACGGTGTGTCCTCCCAAAGACACTAATCTGTGTAAGTTGGCGTTTCAATTTCTTATGTGAATTTAGATCAATTGTCTCTTCACATTTACAGTGCAATATAAGGGCAACTGGCTCTGTGGCGCAATGGATAGCGCATTGGACTTCTAGTCAAACACTTGAGATGCCATTCAAAGGTTGTGGGTTCGAGTCCCACCAGAGTCGCTACTATTATCTCCTGTACATTAATCTTCACATCAAAGAATGCCATTCTCATAACGTAATTAATGGTAATGGTAATTCTAGTGGAGTCATGTCTCCAAGAAAAGTTAAATAGAACAACTGATGTATTCACAACTTTGTGAGTGTAAATTTTCTGAAAGCCTGCTGGTGATTTTAAAATGCCAATGAAAATTACATTCTTATTAAAAATGTTCCTAGAAAGACAAGGAAACATAACATTTTTCATCATATTTGAAACCGAAACAGCTGAAATAGCAGTTGTGGTAAATAAAGTGTATTGCTACGGTGTGTGTGTGTTTCTCTGAGTCCATGTCACATACATGTAATGCAAATGTATAACATAAAAAATACACACTTTAGAGTGAGTGTTTAGTGTGTGTGTGTTACCTCAGACAGTTTCTGACACATGTTGTCCTCCCAGCCATCTTCAGGAGGCATTTCAGGGATAAACACCCAGTCCGCTCCACATGCCAGAGCACTGACCAAAGCCAGGTATCTGCCCAAACACACACACATATTTTAACATATATATATATATTTTTTTTAGCTTTACATCACTGGAACTGATACGTGTTGTGAAAAATTACAGCTAAACAGACTGCACAGGCCATTCACTCACTTATCAATATAATAAATATCCCCACGCTTTAAAAATATTGACGTATGATTACTGAGCCATGACTTATTTAAAAGTAGAAAATATAAATTGTGCATGCTGTTTCTATCTCTGTAAACTCAAAGTGAAGTTCCTACCCGCAGTGCCTGCCCATGACCTCCAGCACAAATGTCCTCTGGTGGCTGGAAAAAAAACAGGAGGAAACAAGAAAATGCAGACCGATCTGTTGAAATGAGTCAGCGCAGATCAATCAATTAAGACACACTCACCAAAACACAACCGCGTCTAAAGGGGATTTGTCTTTGTGGTTCAAGAGACTGGTAGCAACAGACAGATCTATCATAACCAATGAATCTAGTCTTGTCAAGTGTTGTCTTCTTGTCTTATTGTGTCTCATTATCTCTTGTTACTTTTAGTCCTGTCTTGTTATTGTATGTCTTTTATAAATTGTTGTCTTGTTACTCAATTCACAGTTTTGTTGTTGTGTTTTGTCACACCTTGTCTTGTCTTGTCTTCTTATGTCTTCTTCTTACATATTTCTTGTCATGTCATGGGTTTGTTTTTTCTTTTCTTGTTACATCTTGTCAAACATTTTCTCTTCCCGCATCTTGTGATGACAGTTCTCGTTTACCTCTGAGCGGTGGTCATGATGGCGTCCACCACCTCGATGATGCGGTGCAGCGCCGAGTCGGTGCCGATGGTCATGTCGGTGCCGCAGAAGTCGTTGTCGATGGAGCCGACCATGCCGACGATGTGGAGCACCGAGTTACTGCGGGCCGCCTCCTCATCGATCAGACCTGGAGAACAAGAGAGGGAGGTGAGGGGAAACGGAAATCAGACGACAACAAACAAATAATAATAAATATAATTAACTTGCTATCAGTCTCTTTACACCAGTACAGTGTTGCAGTATGTTGAGTAAAAACCTTGCTGCTTGAGCTCATCCAACAGGCCGCTCCACTCCTCTCTGAACAGGTTAGCTCCGGTCAAGCTGCCGTCTCCGCCGATCACACACAGGTTGGTGATGCTCCTCTGGACAAGGTTGTGTGCAGCCTTCAAGCGGCCCTCGTGGGTACGAAACTCTTTACAGCGGGCGCTGCCGATGACTGTCCCGCCCTGCGGCAAACAGACAATACTGACTTTTTAATAACAGCTCTCTTTAAGAGGAAAAATCCTTATATTTTCATCTTTTATTTGTGGCAATATTATGCTGTTGTTGGGTTTTGTTTATTATAATGTCACTGTTGCACTGCAACATGAGCCACTTCCTAAAAGAGCACCAGCTTTACGGCTAAAATGTAAAAACATGAAAACAATGAGGAGCCTGATTATGACAAACAGTATAAAAGCTCTAATTCAATCACAGATTCGTTTGGCTCGCGGCTAAAAGCTTTTGTTGCTGAGTCACTCGCAAACGATCACCACTAAAACGTCCACCAACACAGCAGATATTCCACTGAGTCGGCACCGCCGCAGCCACCGCTGAGCTTCCTCTGTCACAAAGCATTTACCAAAAAAAGCATTTCATGGTGCTTAACTATCCCCGTAATAACCAGTTCATTAACACAGGACTGAGTGTAGGCACGCTGAATGAACTGAAGGGTAATTTTGCACTGATGTGAAATGAAAATTAAATCCGCTGTAACAACTCGACTTGATCTGCTGTCGTCAAACTGAATCACACACGTCGGATTGATCGACTGACAGTATCAGGAACTCTGGTGAGTGTCGCAGCAGAACAAAAAGTTTAAAAACAATGTCAAACTTAATAAATTGATGTAAAAAAAATAAGAAATCATTTACAACACTTACATGAGCTTAAAAAAACTTATTTTCTGTCCCATGAATTTTCGTGACCTCAAATAAGAAACTCAGAGAGGTTACACCTGGGTAGTGTGCTGGTTAAGCCGCATGTCACGTAGATGCGACATCTGCGGCTCGATCCAGCAGCGGCCCTTTGTTGCATGTCGTTCCCCCGTCCCTCTCCCTTCTCCTCGTCCCCTATCCTGTCTCAAATGTTGCTGTCCGCTTAAAAATGCTCCAAAAATATATTAAAATCAACTCAGAGAGAGAACTTCATGGCCACTATAACAGGTCAAAGGTCACAGCACTTTGACTGGTCATGTGAACTTTGTGCATTTCTACATATGATACACTTAAGATGCCACTGCACAGGCACAGGAACCGTATATGTGTTAACAAGGCTTTGCTAGCTTGTCGTGCTACGTATCACTGTTGTGGGTTTTCCGAGCCGATGTTTCGGTTGAAAGGAGATGAACAGACGAGGAGTCTGGTGGAGAAAAGTACAGAGTCCGTCCGTTCTGAGCTCTGAAAATCCAAGACCAGCCTTTAAGCAAATCAGAGATATTGGATCATCAGTTTGAAATCATAAATCTGTGACCTCTAGTTATGTTTGTATGTCAGGTCTCTGTCTTGTTTGGTCTGGCGATGGCCTGCGTTGTGGCCTTGGTTCGCCGGCAAGGCTCCTGCTTATCGATCATACGTGCCTCTATCTTCTGTTTGTGAAGACAAGAGGGTACAGCTTGACCTCTCTTAACCTTGTCACCCTTTAGTTTGGGAAACTTCCATAACAATCGCAAACCTCTTGACTTTGTACAACAATGTGAATAACTTTAGTATAAAGTCAAGAGGTTGTTGTATGTAGCACCGCAAGCTAGTACAGCACTGTAAACGCTCCTGCTCATGCATATATCAGGCTCACACACACACACACACACAGTACTTGTAAATACATGAATACATTGTTGGTTGGTTTCCACGCATGAGATTTGTTCACAAAGTCATATCCTTTAAACGTGCAGCAGCAGCGGGGGGGGGAAACAGCGACGGAAAGCTCTGCTCACCACTTGCAGCATGCTGGAGACGCTTTCCCACGTCGCCTCTTTGATGTTGTCGCCGCCGTCCACCATCCCCTGGTACCCCTGAGAGGAGAAACGAACACGAGAGACATTCACCGGACCCTTTCACACGACATTAACAAATTCAGTTTAGAAATGATAAATAGCAAACAGTTTCATCTGTAAAGCTGCAACCAGCGTTTGTTCGCTACTTTTCCTTGATCAAAGAACTTTTAAAATCACCGTCGGTTAATATTTGTTGATCGACTAATCAATTAATTCACTAATGGTATCAGAAATGCATATTTTCAAAAGCAATGTCACATCTTCAATAAACCTTTTGGTGCGGTGAGTTATGCTTTTTTTTTTTTTTTTAGGTTTTTAGATGAAGCGCGTGTACGCCGAGCCAAACACCACCTGGAGTCTCGACCGAAATAAAAAAACAAAACCATCACTGCGCTCAGCTGTCACTACTCACAGCCCAGTGGTTGTTCCAGGCTCATGGGGACAAGAGTGCGAGCCAGTGAAGGATGAAGTCTGCCCCTGATAATCCAATTATACTGGCACTGAGACGAGATCATTTCTATCCCGCCTCTCTGTCGCTGCCATCACGGGGCCTAATGTCCGTTTTACAACTGCAGAAACTCCAGAAACTCATCTCGGATGTTTATTATCTGTGCAACCGTGTACATAACACACACAATCACACATTTCATGAGCTATAATTTTAATCCCAACTCACGCTGAGTATTCTTTTTATGCATATTTTATGTTTTTTAAAGGTTTTAATGTATTTAAAGGTTTATTTTTTAAGGACTTTCTATAGATGTGCGAGGATGTATTAGCCTGCCGTGAAATGCAGTCCAGGATTTTGGTCCTTGTGTCGTGCCGGCTCTCTCAAAAGACAATCACAGCCCGATGAGAAAGATTTGTCGGTACAGATTTAGCTCGCTGTTCGAGAGTGACACAGCCTGCAGACTCCCGGGGGGGGGAGGCCGAGTCTGGAGCCTGAGTCACGAGTCACTGTCTCACCTCGTGGATGAAGTAGACCTTCGCTCCCACGTAGATGCCCATCCGGACGACGGCCCGGACCGCCGCGTTCATACCTGGGGGAAAAAGGAGGAGAGGAGAGGAGAGTCAGCGGTCGTCGTGGGAAACAAACAAGCTTTTATGGATGCATCTGAATGTTTTGGGGGGTTTTTTTGACCTCCAAGACAACGTGAGGAGACTTTGTGTGCGTCTGACATTTCCTACACATCAGTAAAAATATGACCAGAAGGTGTCAAAAATAAACATTTCCCTTTGGAGCGTTGTTTTTGTCTGTCATGCTTTACCGTCAGATGGTTCGACTAATGCAAAGATAAACTGTCTTACATCATCAAGGACAAAATTAGCAAATCTTCCTGCTTCTGCTCAACTTTGCATGTAACGCTGTTTTAATAAAAAACTGAAGTAAAAACAGGAGAGAGAGACACATGAAGGAAAATAAGAGCGTGAACAGAAGCCAGACAGACAACAGGAGAGGTAAAGAGGTCAAGAAAGAGAGAGCGAGAGAGAGGAGACGACAGCAAGAGTCTCCTCAGGGACTTGGGGCTCGTCTGTCGCAGCACTTAGTGAAATTAGAAAGAGGACGGGCCGTAAATCTCCGTCTCTGCGGTCAAAACGCTGATTGAAGGTTCGCATGAGGAGACAAAGGCTGAGACGTCAGAGGCTAAAATAATATCAGCAGATGCGCCTCGGGCCGATGAAGGAAGGGCGTGTCTCGTCGTCGTCGTTGCTGTCTTATTGATATTTTGCTCGACTGCACCGAGAACGGAGAGCCGCGATAAAAGTTTAATGATCCTGATTGAGAAACTGGACGACGTCCAAGAGTTAGAAAACGACAACAAAAGACAAACTGGATGCAACAAAGCGGGATTCATAATCGCTTCATCTGCGTTTTTACTAATTAACCTGTTAATTAAGTCTATAAATGATCAGAAAATAATGAGAAAATAAAAGTTTATGTTGTAAAACGTCTTGTTTTGTCCAATAAGATATTCAGTAAAATTGATTTGCTCTGCCTCTCGCCACCCTTGTGTTTCCTGTTTGTCTCTCTGTGTGTGTGTGTGTGTGTGTGTGTGTCTCTCTGTGTGTGTGTGTGTGTGTGTGTGTGTGTGTGTGTGCTTGGTGTAACCTTCTGGTTCCCGCTTATACACCTGTACACCTGCGTCTGATCATGTCATCTACTCAACAACCTGCAGTATTTGAACAGCAGCCCTTCAAAATAAAATGTCATTAAAAAAAAATGCCCCTGCAAAAAGCAGCAAATCAGCAGCATTTAAGACTTAAACTATTCATCTATTATCAAAATGAACTGTCTCTAAATTTCCTGTTGATGATCTGATGTGTGTGCGAGAGGAGGAAACGCTCACTTTGATCGTCCCGAGGATTCTTCTACAGCAAGAAAACAAACATCTCAGTGTGAATTATCACAATCGACTATCACCCGAAACCTTTTCCCACAATGTACAATTGTACAAATGTGCAGTCGAGCAGCCGACGCAGAACACACACAAGCTGCCTGTCGCTGCCAACATGTCTCTCTCTCTCTCGCCAGATTCACTCCCACATCAAATACTGTTAACAACCCGTCCCATTCATCTGCTCCTGTCTGCAGAATGTGTAACAGCTGTGACTTTTCAGGAAGAAGAAATCACAAATCGACCGACTTCAGCTTTTTTTTTTTTTTGCCGCATAAAAAAAGAACAGAAACAGAAAACTTAGTTTGCAGGAACATCCAGCTTTGGATGATGTAATAGTCATAACTGAGCCGACATATTTCAGCTATAACGTCACCTCGTAATATAACAATATTATAACGTTACAGTTCGTTTAGCAGATGTTTTTTTTTATCTCTTTAAGAGAGTCGATACAACACGAGCGAGGATCTAGTCAGGAGAGAAGTCCAACAGGCCACAGATCACCAAAAACATGGTCATATAGTTTAGTAATTAATGTTACACAGCAGCGTTATAAAATAAAGAATAAATGTAGGACGCTACTTTTAAAAGAACGTTGGAAAACCCGTCATAAAAAGGTAGATTATTGCGTTATAATCGACCAGTCTGATGTGTGTAGAGGTGTGTGTGTGTGTGTGTGGTTATACTGGTGCAGCCTGGTGTCGTTTTCAGGTGATTTAATGAAGGTAAACACGGTGAACAGCTGTGTGTGTGACGGCACTGTGATCTGGCACGGACAAATCATCAACTGAAGGAGAAGCTTTATTTATGTTAAACATTATTTCCTGTGCAGATTTTGGTTGGGAAGTGTTTAATTGAAACAGCTTCTTTATGTTTCAAGCATCATTCTGTTACTGCAGCACATCTGCAGCAAGTATTTAGTTTGCTCTTCTTGATAAAAATCACTAGTGTGAAGACTAATTTTCCACAAAAACACCAACAACTCGCTCATTTGCACGTCTCCTCCCGGCAGTTCACCGCATCTCTGGGACCCACAACACCACACGGATGGGTGAAGGGAATTTCAAGGTCAGGAAAATATCAAACTGGTCACAAAAAAATAGGTCCCGGTGTCGTATTTGGTGGTCAAATCATATAAACTAGTCTGAACTGGCAGTGTTCTGATTATGAACGGATTTAAAGGTCCGGCATGTTAGATGGTAGCTTAGATATTATTATTGCTGTGGCCGTAATACCTGGCTCAGACGTTACAACTTTATTACCATAACACCTGATAAAAAAGTCTCGTTGTGCCCGTCTGAAGGAAACGAGCCAAACTGAATGAATCTGAATGGATCAATCAGAGGATTGTGTGAGATTCAATTTCACTTAAAACTGTCTGTAAGTTAATTTTATGTCTGTCAGCAACTGTCAAGAGAATAAAACCTCTTCTGGAGGGATTAAAATGGGATTATGTGATAAAAGGTATTACATCTTCAATCTTATATTTAGTTCAGTTTTGTGTTTATCCTGCACTCCGTCACCTCGGAGAAGCATTATAATGCAGGTTAAATGCAGAGGGGTGGGGGGTTATGGGGGTTGGGGGTTGGGGGGGGGCTTCCATGTGCTGATGTGCGGATGAGCTGCTGTTGCTAAGAGACCGAGACAGCGCCAGGATTTAATCATGTTAACAAAAGTCAACAAAATAATTAGTGATGAGGCGAGGCGACGGAGATAACGACACAGATGCATCTCATTTCTCATCTCACACCTCTCCATGTGTGTGTGTGTGTGTGTGTGTGTGTGTGTCTGTCATAAGCTACTTTCGGGGACAAATTTCAGACGAACAGAGCAGTTAACCCGGGGACGACTCGTCCAAGCGGAGAGAAAAGCTGATGCTTGTTTTCCAGGAAATGAATGTAATGTGTATGTAATGTGCCTAAAAGTGAACTAGGACAGCGTGTGTGTGTGTGTGTGTGTGTGTGTGTGTGTGCGTGTCTCATGTTCCAGCTGAGCTCTGAATAACTCGCAAAAACATGAAACATTATTTCCCTCGAGCGGCGGCTGCAGTGACTAAACACATCAGCGGATGGGTCTGATGCGTTTAGTCATCACGTGCTTCGTCGTTCCTTCGTCGTCTCAACAGTCATAAACTCACCAGGCTTTCTACATTTCACCTGATAGTTTCGGCAGACGTAGCGAATTTTTGACTCAAGGCCTCGAAATGTGTTTGAAGAAAAAAAAAAAACTCTGACCTCTGAGGAGAAAAAAATAAATATGTAGAAGCAAATTAAATCAACATGATCATCTGGGCCAGATGGCTGCTTCATGAGATGTGGAGTCTGGTTTGGCTTTTTTCCACTGAGGCATTTATTTCATATGTTTTTGTATTTAATTTAATTCACTTCTGTATTATTTTTCCTTTTTTTATTCTAACGTTTTAGATGCTAATTAACAGACTACACATTCACTGATCAATCAAAATCTATGTAACCTATCTCTATTTTATTATACATGTTGTTTATTTTGGGTAATTCATCAATTTATAGATTTTCGATTGATTGAAAAATCTTATATATTATATTTAAGGATAGCAATTATTTTCATTATTGATCTGCCATTTAATTTAACAATCAACTGATTGATCGTTTTGTCTTGAAATGCCAGAAAATGCCGGTTTTAATTCCAAACAGTCACAGATAACACAATCAAAATAGAGGTTTTATTTTACCGACACTCCAAAACCCCAAAAAATATTCAGTTTGCTATCAAATATAACAAAGAAAAGCATTAAATCATCAACATTTAAGAAGCTGGAACCAGAGAATATTGGGCTTTATTATCCTGAAAAATAACTAGAAGGAATAATGATCAATAACCTAATCAGCTAATTGGTTGTTTGTCGCTTTGAATATATGCTCAAACTAATGATTGAATGAATGAAACTTTATGCACATGTATAAATACTGAATGCAATGAAAGCAGTCACTTACACTCTGCGTTTTTAAAAGTGTTTCATACAATTACCGGGTTTCAATCTCTTAAAATATCTGCACATGACTGTCTGTCACAGGCGACATGTGCAGAAAGATCACGTCTTTATGGCTTCTTTCATTTGATTCGGCGTCAGGATGGTCATTCACGAGAAGAAATATCCACCACTGAGGGAAAACGATTGTTTAGTTTCATCTCAGGAGACTAAAAGGCAGTCCTTCAAAGACTTCAAACAAGCAGGCGGTGAATGGGAAAAAAGAAAGGAAACGAGGACACGGTGTAGCTTTAACTTCATCTCAGATGCTGCCAGGAGGTAAAAAATACGCTGTTACACGTTGTTTCTACAAAGCTTGAGAGTTGTGATATCCAGCATGAGAGCTGCGATTTACTGCGGCGAGACTCCCGAGAAAAAACCATATCACTCCACTTCAACAGCAGCCCATAGGCACACGGTGTTACATAACAGCCTGTGAGCCAACAGTAGTTAGTGTAAACCTTCAGCACAGATGGAAAAAAAAGGTCATTATAGCAGAATAATGTGCAGTTATATTATATTAAATATGTCACGGTGAAATATCATGTTACAGGAACGTTATATGAGCTCCATGAGTGGCATAAAAATACCTTAAGATCAGTATCTGAGCTCTGAGGATACATCATATATCTCCATGGAAACAGTCAGTGAATATAAATATATAAAAAAAGAAATGTAAAGTTTATTTGCATTGATTTTCTTTTCTATGCATCCACTGCCACATCACTGCATACACGCTGCTCCTCACGTAGGCGACTCAACCCTCCGCCAGAGGATCAGTAATCACACACACACATATACACACACACACACACTGGAAGTCAGGAACCCGCCTTCAAAATCCAAGCGCCGAGCACACAGAGCGGCCTACATGACTTTTATTGTGAGAGTCTGAACAGGAAGGAGTGCCGTCTCGTTCTCTCCGCAGCTTGACAATGATGCTCTCACATCCTCCGTGATGCAAGATGTGTGGAGTTTTGGTTTTTTTTTTTCCTATAGAGAAGTTCAGCTGCTCACTGTCACAGGAGTCGCTTCACTTTTTCACTTTTTTTTTTAGGATTTTATTTAAAATTAAGATTCTTGAGATGCCAAATTAAACTAGGACGGCAACAGGAAACAACTCTACACAATTAAAGCACGCAGGCAGCCGTAAAATCAAATAAGACGGACAATAGATGCGATACATAATATAATCTAGGGCGATATATTGATATTATATCAATATTGTGTTATGAGACTAGCTCTCATCTTAGATTTTAGATGATGATACGGCACAAGTGTCGTCTTTTCCTGGTTTTAAAGGCGAATTGCAGTAAAATTATATAATTTTCTGAACTTATTGAACATTTCTGGCTGTTTTTTATCATTAATTTTTACACACTTGTTCATTATATCCACATTTCTGATGATTATTTATCAAAAATCTTGTGTAAATATATAAGCATCAATAGTCATCCCTAAAATATTGTCATAATATCGATATTGAGATATTTGGCTATAATACACACCTACAACTGAGTCACTGCATACTGACTGTGTAGTATAGATATTATAGTATTGATTCATTTAGGCTGGTTATTGAATTATGCATCCTTGAGCACACACACACACACACACACACACACACACACACACACACACACACACACATGCACAACCCTGCACGCTCTGTGCAGGAAACCCCACACTGGCTGCAGTGCTGCAGGATGCAGGATAAAGAAAGAGCTTCTATAAAGGGAGGTGTCTTCTCAATTATATGCACTTGTTGATATTGGAGCAGCTTTTCTAAACATCCCAACAACAACAACAACAAAAAGGCAGCTATTAAAGCTTCAGCAGGGCAGGATTATTACTACAGTTTAACATCATGCACACAGTCTATCTGTGCTGATCAGATCTGTAGCATCCATCCGTGTAAAATGTGTGACAGGCGTGTGAACGGGAGCCTCTCTGCTGTTGTTGCATAACCTCCGTGTTAAACCCCTCCAATGAATGACAAGCCGGAGCCCAAAGTGGCGACAGAAGATACAGAGATACAAATATTAAGAACAAATGAAAATAAACTCAACTTTTCCCTCTTAACCGCCTTGCTTTAAAGCCGCACGTCAATTTACTCGCTGCACAGGAGCGTTAACTGCAACGTAAAGAGTCCATTATCGGACAAGGACTGCGACTACACATCCATTATCGGACAGCTCCTTATTTAGCTTGACCCATTCTGTAAATTTCACATATAAATCTAAAGATTAGACGACTGACATCAACTCGCCCTTATAAGAGTGTAATATGAATGGCATCTCTTTTATAACAGCAGTAATGGAGGGCGGAGATTTAAAGTCTCTTTTAATTGAACTAGCTTAACGCTCCGTGATTTTTAAATTCACGTCGACAAAAACAAACGCACGTATCGTTACGAACATGAGCTACAAAAAAAAAACAACGACAGAAACCACAAGTCGGACAATAAGCTATGTTAATGTTCCTGTTGTGTATTTCTAGGACTTTACTGTTGAAATTTGCACATTTCGGCAGCGTCCGATAATGGAACCCCCCTGGACCTCCCCCATTGGGCGCGTTACCTTGGGCATCTCCTCCGCTGGTCAGCACCGCGATGGATTTACCAGCACCGGACAGATTCTCGAAAAACTTCCGGGTGTCCTGCCGCTTCGGTGCCACCGTCCCGGCCATGTCTGTTTCCCCCCCGGTGGTGTCTGTCACCTGTGTGTACGGTTAAGAGATGTAGTCGGTCGGCAGTCACACACACTGACGGTATCTGAGTCGTGAGCGGCGCTGTAGTATTGACCGCAGTGGTCACCGCCCTCCTTTCTTCACGTACACACCTATTTACACACCCACTTTCTCCAAAGATCGTGGGTTAAAGAAGATGAGCCACTACATAGGGAAATCCAGGACGGCAGACAAAACATAAATGTAAAGCATAACATATAGAGAGAGGGCCAAAAGTCTGACACCAATAGTCACTAGTAAACAAGAGATAATGTCAGCTTTAACAAATTTGAGTGAAAGGCTGTGTCTTTTTAACAATACATGACAACATGCATGGACTCCTAAAGATTTAAGTCTCAAATTAAAGCAAATTAAGCATCTGGTGAGCGTGTTAGCATGCTAATATTAACATTTAGTTAAGTACAGCCTCACTGAGCCGGTTATTTAACATGAATAATAAGCTACAGTATTGTTTATATTTTACACTATAGTTTTTTTTGAGTAGTTTGTTTGTTGTTTGTTGGTTTGTTTGGTTTTCACGTTAGCTGTTGGCTTGAGAAGCCTTGGTGACGCACTACTTTAGCTTTAGCTTTACTTTAGCTTTAGCTTTACTTTAGCTTTAGCTTTAGCTTTACTTTAGCTTTACTTTAGCTTTAGCTTTACTTTAGCTTTAGCTTTACTTTAGCTTTAGCTTTACTTTAGCTTTACTTTAGCTTTAGCTTTACTTTAGCTTTACTTTAGCTTTAGCCTTTCATTGGTCTGTGCTTTAAAAATAGTTATTTAAACTTTCATTTAAAGATTTTCTTCACATATTCATAAATTTTGAAGTAGAAGAAAAATGTCTTGTCAAATCTCGCTCAAGCTCAGGTTAGGTTCAGGTCAGGTGACTGCGGAGGAAAGTCATTCACCTACATGGTTATTCTCCACTTCCCCCAGTGACTCTGCCATTAAAACTTAAAATGGCACCCACGTCATTATCTTGCTGAGTCATATAAATACTTGGCTTGACAGCAGGTGAACATTCAAGATTGATATTCAACATTTGACTCAAGAAATTAAAAAAAAAAAAATCAAATTAGGCTTCTTGTATAGAGTTAACCTTCATGTCCGTCCTTGACTACAGAGATATTCTGCACTGTCATGTTGTCTCATTAATATTTCAGCAGTTAAACTCTGTGTGTTTTTACTGCATTACGCTTCATCACGAACGACACATTTCATACTCGTCGTTGTCCTCTGCATCACACGGTTGGATGAACGTCCTTACAGTTTAAGAAGAAAAAAAACCATCTCATGTTATAAATCTATAAAGCTTCCAGACTACCTCACATAAACTACAGCGCAGGATCCAGTAACTACTTCACCTTAGACATCCTTTATGTTCACACCTTTTAAAAGGAATAAACTGCAAACTGACCTCAAACTTGAGTCTTACACTCTTGTTGGAGATTTTAAAGCTTCACTTCACTTTTTTTTTGTCATTCTTGTAATTAATTCTTGTTCCTTCTCCACAAAGATGCAAACCCAGAGGGTAAAACACGTCTCTGAAGGATGGAGTGATGCTTCTCTAGTTGCAGGTGTCCAACTCCAGAGTAGACAAAATCTTTGAATATTGCCTCCACCATGTTTCACTGCTGGTTTGATGCACTGTGGTATTGCTCTCTCTCTCTGCTGTTCGCCATGAATGTCAAGCTTGGATTCGTCAGTAAATAAGACTCTTTTCCAGTCATCCACTGTGAAATGCTGGTATCTCTTAACCCAACCCTAATTGGAGTCTTGCGTTCTTTATTTAGCAAATCCTGTATCTGTGACAAAGTTACTTTTAATATCTCTCAGGGAACGAAGGGAAGAAGAATGCACATTTGAGTAGAGACTTGACATGACATCTGAGAATAACCCTTTGATATGTAACCATATGCTAGCTAGCTGTGTCTTTTCTGCGCCCTGACTCCTGCTGATTTGACCTTTTTGATCCTGTCTGTGTCACACTGTAAGGTCTGAATGTAAATGCTTCCTTCTTTCCTTCCTTCCTTCCTTCCTTTTGATCTGATCACAATTCCTTTACCCACAACTGTATTTGCATATGGTCTGATCAACCCTCCGTATATCTGTGCTCTGGCTCAGAAGAGAAAGCCGCTCTTTGCTTAGAATAACAATTTGACTTCTGACACTTTCACTTTAGTTTCTGATGCCACATTTCCCACTATCACAGTGCTACTTAATAAACAAAGATCTGCTGGAAACTTCAGGCTTGAGTAGATGAAATCCACCCGAGTGTCGTCTGAAAACACATTTCAATGAAAGCGATACAACTCAAGGACAAACTGACCGTTTTGTATAAAGGAGTTAAGTTGGTCAATGCTACAAATTTGTAGAATCTTAAATATGTTAAATCTTCTTGTGTTTTCTTTTTTAAATGATCCTGAATCCTCAAACTTTCTGATCATTTCCAGGTTTATTTTTGAACCCTGCTGTATATTAATGAATATGGATCACCATGAAACTTAGTAAACATATTTATGTCTCCATCCAGGATCAATTTTAATCACATCGGTGCTCCTCTAGCGCCACCATTAAGTCAATATTTCCAAATTAAGGACTAGTTTATGACTAAACCTCTTGTGGTAAAGTCTTAAAAAGTATTGATTTAGGTTTCATTCACAAAAATCTTAAATAAGTTATGCTATTTATATGTGGTAATAAAAATGTATTCAAAAGTCTCAAATTAATTTTTTTGAAAGCTGCAACCCTGCTGGGAAAAATTATTGAAACTGAACTACAATATCATTTATATTTTGGATTATAGTTTTCCCAATTGAGGGTTTTTGAGTAGTTTGTCAATTGTTTGTTGGGTTTTTAATATTAGTTGTTGACTAACTAAACTTAAGCTTTTCATTGTTCTGTGTTTTAAAAATAGTTCTTTAAACTGTACAGATTTTCTTCACATATTCATACATGTCGAAGTAGAAGAAACATGTCACAAATTTTGCTCATATGACCCTCAAAACTGGATTTTTATGAGCAAATGACACAAATTACTCGATCAAAATTAATGAGTTGAAAAAAAAAGCAGAGTGAGACGTCTTCACTTTTCCCTCCGGATTTGTGAAAGGTGACAGCTGAATCCTCCAATCAGCGTCCAGATGACGTAATGCGCGCAAGTAAATTCCAACCAATCAGAACCGAGCTCATGGTCGCTCACTCAGGTAATAATAATAATACAGCTTCATGAACAATTCACAAGTTTCTGTAGTAGAGAGTTTAACTGTAGAAATGAACATAAAGTAAAACAACCACATATAACTTTCATATTAAATGATTTCATGGAAGAAACACAAAACTGAATACAGACACAAAAACATCAGAAAACATCTCTATGACCTACAGCATCTCTGTTTTATTAAAATCTCTATTTGTGTTTCTTATATCATACTTTCTTATATCAGGTTTTGATATTTGGAAGATACATTATCAAACTTATTACAGTATTTTAACTCTATACGCTTTAAGTTAGACAGAATCTGTGACCTTTCATGAAGTTCATGACCTTGAGCGATTGTTTGCAAGCTTCATATCAATCTTTTCAAACCCCTGTATGGTATTACACGTTTATTCACCAGGTGCTTGTTCTCTGTTTCTCAATATTATTATATTCATGACAAAAAGGTTTATTTAAGAGCACATTGGTACAGTTTTCATATCTCCGCTGGCAGACAGCGCGTTGTGATTAGATTGTAAAGGCCATGCAGAGGACATCGTGTACTGAACCGGGTTCTCTCGCTTTAGAAAGGCACGGCTTCTTAAATGTGTGTCATACACACATGGTGAATCATCCTGAGTTTAGACATTTTGTTACTCCTCACTTCTCCAAATGCAAAGCCGAAACGAGGAACTTCTTCTGCTGAACCACATGGTGAATCTGGGTGTGTCAATAAAATAAAACTGCTCCTTGACCAAACACTTTGTTATATCACATAGACCGCCTACTAATAAAATGGTACAACTGTGATGTACTGGGTGTGAATATGATGTTATATAGCTTCAATAAAGCCTGTGTGACATCGTCGTAAAGTGTTGTCAATTTGCAGAGCGCAGAGAAGAAGAAAAGTCTAAATTAGTGCAGTGGAGGCCGATATATCCTGGTAAAGCTTCAAAAACAGTGAATCCTACACTTCCCATAATGCATCTCGGGTAGCGTTAGACCCTCCTTGGTGACGCCCACCTCTTTTCAAACTGCACAAAACCAGCTTATAACTCAGACTGTCTGTTAAAAATGTGTATTTGTCATGCGGAAACTGGTTATTTTCTCAGGATTAGGAAAGTGTGATAAGTGTAATAAAGCACAAGCGAATGAAGAAACACTTTCACCAGTCTGACACATGCTCAGCATAAAGAAACTCATTGCAAATATAGATAACGGAGGTAAATACAGAAATGCTTCAAGGTGTTTCTGTTCGTATTAAACATACCATGCACATCACATATAAATAGTATAAACTGTGTGTCTCCTTAACACGTCTTGCAGCAGATAAAATGAAACGCACAGTGTTAAAAGATCATTTCAGTCCTCAGGTAGGACGTTAGACGAGCTGTTTATTTCCTGTTGTACAAAAGTTTTAGTTATGTGTTTGATGGAAGATTTGATGCACGTCTGAGCTTTTAGAGAATCCAACACACACTTTATTACAGTTTGAATCTCTGAAACTGTGATTTCACCGCTCAGAATGAAGTCAGAAGTCTAAAATTAGGCTAAAACAACAACAAACAGACATCAATAATACATTTAAATAAGGCCCAATATGAAAATTTAAATTATTTAGGGACAAAAACATAAAATTTACTTCATAAAGAGAGTCTTATTAGTTATGGAAGACACACATAACTAGAATAAACTGTATCCTGTCATACGTGTAATGCACTTTTTGATTATTTGTACTTTATTTTTGTTTAATTTTTCTTCGTCTAGCTTTTATATATATATCAAATGACTTATCCTCTGATATTAATATTTGGTTCTTTTTGCTTTTTCTTGCTTTATTGAGCCATGTGTTTTCAGATTGTTTGTTTTTATTGTTGCTGTTGTTCAATCATACATCCAAACATACATTTAGTAGGGATATTTTTGAAGACTTCATATCAGGGCTGTGTTTGTAATAATTCCCCTCACTAAAATACCTTTAAGGATGATGAATGTGATCATACAGTCATATTTCAGGAACATCCAGAGGGGAAGTTATGTGTATAAGTTCTCTTAAATTCATGGAAAATGTCGCCCCCTTCTGCTGAAAAGCGAGAATCGCACAGAGGCAGAGCTGCAACCAGACGACAGGTGATGAGAAACCACTTTATTGGAGGATAACGCTCTTTTCATCCTCTTTTTAGAAGCTCATTCAGAACCGCACACCAAACAACAAGAAGCAAACTTACCACCCGGCGAATGAAATGAGAAGACGGAGACAATCCCGCTCAATAAAAATAATTTATTTACAGTGGCATGAATCATAAATTAACAAGCAGCAATTGGCAAAAGCAACATTAGAGTCGACAGCTTGCATAAAGTGTGTGAACGTCCGGACTTTTGCATAATAAAAACACTCACACGCTGAATAAACTGTATGTACTGGACTTTGTCAACGCTGAGATATTTAATATGAACACCACAGCATGGAGTATTAATATTAAAAAAAAAAAAAAAAAAACAATCTTTTGAACTGCAAACAGTGATCTCCGAACACCTAACACTCTTCCTCTGCTTTGACATATTGCTCTGATTTTAACATGTGAAACACTTAAAATGGTAAAACTGGTCACAAAAGAAACTCAGGAACAACATTTCACAAAGGCCCTATATCCTAGTGTGTCTACCTTCAGAAATTATTTTAGTTAATTTAAAAAAAAGGGGGGCAATTAACATGTTTTCTATTATATATTTAAAAGAAAATCAGTGGAGTCATTTTAAAGAATATAATCAAATACAAATAGTGAACATAGTGGCTTTAAATAAGAAAAACAAAAAAAGAGAGGAAAAGTGATAATTTTAGAAAGTCAAATGTGAATAATTAAGCTCAAAATCAAGTATAAGTTAGAAAGCTGAAATCAATGTGTATCCTGGACTTTACACTCAATGTACAGACAATAATGGGGTTTATTTATTCATATTGGTACCGACAAACACGTACCTGTCGCACTGAAGATCGAAAACTATCAAGTTCTCGTTCCTGATTGAAGCCAAATTCAAACTATTTTAGTTGCGGCTACAGAATTTAACCTTCTTTTGATAAATCTTCAAAACGTATCTAATATTTCTCAAATAAAAAGTATTAGGGGGGGGAAAAATAAACAACACACTGTGATGTTAAATCCTCCTGCACTGTTGCAGAGAAGTTGAACCCTCCTCCTCCAGTGGTTTTATATCGTATGTTGACGTCACTGACAGGCCCGCAGTTAGCTCGAGGTGCTCGGTTAGCATCTAGAGACACACACACACTGATGTTGCTGTAAATCCCTACTGGTCACCGACAAGAGGTCAGATTCCTTTAATGCCCCTTTAAAAAACAAAAAAAAAAACAGACACTGCGACTATTGAGGAAGAATCTCCCTCATTCATACGTTAATACACTATAATTACAATGACATTTGCACTTTGATTACCAAATCCTAACATAGTATGATTGTGAACTTTCCATGATTTTTTTTTTTTTTTTTAAATCATCTAATGGTCTAATAATTACTACACTGATGAAGGGCTAAAAACACTCACTCAGCAGTATGTGACACATATAATACACCTGTAAACAGTTACAGTTAAACACCAGTACAGAGAATCATAGATCTAAGGCATTATGCTATGTCTTTAGCATCTTAAGGTACTTACATGAATTACAGTATTTTTGTAAAACGATAAAATATCCATCTATGAATTTACGAAAAACTCTTCAATATATACCGTATGCGCACGCTGCATCAGTCAAAATCACGAGGAAATCATTCACTTTCTTTCTAAAAACATTTGGAGTTTACTGTACACGAGCGTTTACATCTGCGCTCGACCTTCGCAGAGAGTTTGACATTCAGAGTGAATTTCCATGGCTTACGATTTCTCTTAAGAGGTTTTTTTTTCTCGTAAAATCTTTGGGATTTTACAAAGTACAAGCGTCTAGTGGAGCTGGAAAAAAAAAAAAACTGAAGGAAAATGTGATTTTATGTCGTTTACGTAAAGTAATACAACCTGCTAAGAACTGGGTTAGGATCAACGCTAAATATTTTAAAAGAAAAAATGAATTTCAGTGTTTCATTTTTGCAGTCAGTTTACATTTTTCATATTCAAGTAATGCCACATCTTTGCTACAGTATGTGTTTAACTCACTTACGGACCATCTGAAGTAGAGAAAAGGGGGCTTGAAACCAAAAAAAAACAACTAAAGAAACACACACGTTGCCTGTTGCAGTCAGTTTTGTTCACATTTTTAAAAGCTCCTATATATACGAAACATGAATGAACAGCGAGAGCACCTTTCATATTGATTTGATGAAATTATTCCCAGAATGTTAAGAGGTCCAGTCTACGTCTACATAACTTTGGATGTAAAAGCTTCTGAGTCTCCTTGCTCAGCTTGACCTGCCTTATAATTTTGTGTTTTTAGGGACCAGGTCAGACTAAAAATTCTTGAACTCATCGTGAGAGTACTTGGAAAACTCTCCTGTCAATCAAAGATCACCGATTTTAGTGACACAAGACAACAGGTTTTCTGACAGTAAAGCACTCGTAAGCGAGACGCAGAGCTTCAGCCTGTAACACAAGGAGGTACTCCTCTGCGGGCGAGTACGTCACAACCTTAAAGTGTCATTTTTAAAACGAATTTGCAGTAGCATGGAGTCGTCTATTAGTTATGCACGCATTCTTTAGAGGCAAAGCTGCAAACGAAGGCAGAAATAATCTCATTGGTAAAATCTCAGTGAGTGGAGCAAACAAACAAACAAACGAACGCTCAGGCTAATTTAGATCGGACTGAATCACTAACACAACTGCTTTGAGCTAATGCTAATGTCGGCATGCTTACATACATAACATGCTCACTGTGATGAGGTTGTTAAGAGAGTAATGCTTACAATGGCCACCATCTATTTTTAGCCTGTTAGCATGCTAACGTTTGTTAAATAGCACGTTAACACAGTTAAAGCTGATGGGAATGTCATTAGTTTTGCAGGTGTTTGGTCATAAACCAAAGTATTGGACGAACTGAAATTTTGAATTGAGAATCATTAACAAATAATCCACAAATGTCTGCACCAGATTAAATGGAAATACATCCAACAGCTGTAAAGATGTTTCACTGAACCAAAGTGGACCAACCCATATTGTCGCTGCTAAAGCCTTGAAGCTAGCAAGGCTAAAAACAAGACGTATGGACAGAAAGAGGAAATATTATGAAGTGTAGCTATGTTCTGCTACTAACCGGAAAGCTTCAAGCTAGCATCACTGATGCTAGGTTTAGCATAGCTATTTCTAATGAGGAAAGCTAGCTAGCTTACTGACTCTCCAAAGTCATTCATTGGTGTTTAAACATTTTGTTCACCTTTTTTGCCATTTAAGAAAGCCAATGAGTTGACTTTTGCTCCATTCACTGTGATTTAATACAAGCAATGAGATATTTTCTGCTATCTGAGAAATGTTTGTTGGACTAAAACTCCAAACAGCTGCTTTGCAATACCACTTAGGGGGGAAAAAAAGTATAATAAATCTAAGTATTTACACTATCTATACACATTCACCTTCATTCAAAAAAAGAAATTAAATAAGATACAGCTCCCCTGTTACTACAGCAGTTGAAATATATTCATTTTCAAATCGACATCAAAATTTTGAGAGATTAAAAGATAGCCTTAATTTTTTGTGTTATACAAAGAATCTCTAAAACTTCTTCAAAACTATAAATACCTTTAGAATATTTTCATAAACCTTTCTCATTCGACAGTCAGGCTCGAAAACAGAACCGTAAAAAGATAAAATTCAGAGGTTTCATTTATGCTTATCAACAATTCACTTCTCTAATATCCGCAACTGTGACATAATTTCAGTTTCAGATACTCACACATGCACACACACACACACACACATATATATATATATATATATATATATAAATTTACTCTATCACAATGTACACTGTTTCAGAGACTTTCAGAGGATTAAAGTTGTGTGTTTTCAGTGGGAAAACTTTAGTAATACATTCATCTGACCAGAGCACGGACTGGGACTAGTAACCAATGGATAGGTTTTACTGCAACAGGATGAAAAGTACACTAACATAAACCTGGTAACTGTCTGAAAGATGCTAAGTGTAGCATTCTGTGTCTCAAAATGTACCGTACAGTACAGCACAGTACGTCAGCGCATTTTTTTTATCATAAAAGACAACGTAGACACTTGCCCCTGATTCTAATGTTTTGATATATTATCACTTTTAGCATCAGTTTCTTCTTTTTATAGAGCAAGAACACAATAAATTAACAGCTCTTGATAAAAATCCAGTGTGAATTCAGACCAGCTACAGACATAATTTGTGAAATGATGCGATTAATTTAAAAAAAAACAAAAAAAAAACAAAAATAAAAATGCTACACAGAATACCTTTTAACATTCTCTCACTCGCCGTTTTTGATTTTTCATGGGTCACCATTAAATCTTTACTGTCACCAATAGTCTGGTGTGCATGTGGAGAACATCTGTACCAGTGTATTTGAATATTTTTACCGTAAAATTCTCAAAATTAGAGGGTAGAGGGGGGAGAGCCCTTTTTATTTGCCTCGACTGAAGCAAAATCCAAAAGGCTGTTTTTTTTTTGGAGATAAACCTGTATGAAAATAATGCTGCAGGAATGTAGATTATGCTGATTTAGTGCAGGTACTGGTCATTTTTATAATGATACCCCAGCCTACAGCCAGCTGAATACCAGGTTTCATTTTGAGAATACGTGGAATATAGTTTGTAGATTAATACGTTTCTGTCACTAAGAATGACAGCGTCGGCTACAGTAAACAGCTAAAAATGTCCCATAGGTATCCAGTAAAATCTGGAATCAGTTTTTTTTTTTGTTTGTTTGTTTGTTTTTTTGTGTTTTTTTTTTTTTTTTAACTTTTTTCTTCGTGTTGTGCATTCGTTGTCACGGTGGTTCAGATGGCAGTTTCCCTATAATTGCATAAAATGTTAAAATCAGAGTGGACTCGAGCCACAATGAAAGTGAATGCAGTTCAGAAGGTTTTACATGTCTTGGTTTGTCCTCTGTCTGACTGGTGTGGGTGAAACGGGGAGGGGGCAGGGGGAGCAGAGTTTCCGTCACGTGTCCCATCCGCTCCTCACCTCCCCTCCCCTCCACTCCAAACTCCTCGATGCTCCTCGATGAGCCGAGCTGAGGAGGCGTCAGTATTTTTGCGTGGGCTCGTGTGTTGGACATCATCTCAACGGCAGCTGACGTCAGCAAAAATTCTATAAAAAAGACACAAAATCAGAATGAACAGGGGATTTTTAAAGCTTAAAGCTATTGTAATAGCAGCTATTGTAGTAGCAGTGTGCACTTTTAAGCCCTCGTTCTCTTTTGTAATATGTAAAATTTAAAAATCTACTTCTACGTTTAAAGTTTGTAGGCTCTTCACGATTTGCTGGCTTTTAAAACATGCCGCACATGAAGATTTAAGGATTCATTTTGTTCAATAAAGACGCGTTTCCTGTTTGTTGATGTTCCCGTTTTCTCTCGCAGGATATGAAAATTATGTATAATTGGGTCTTGGAAGTAATTTGAATTTGAATGAAGTAAATAACCATTAATCTTTATAAACAATTACCTGCAGAAACAAGAGATGTAAATGTAATTTGGTTTAACTGACAGATCTAGCCGTATCATCAGCGCAACACTGACAACAAACGTGGACCTAAAACGGAGCCCTGAGGTACACCATGGTTACAGCAGCTCATGACTAGCTGCAGGTGCAAGGAACAAGTAGCCCTATAATCTGACAGCTTGATAGCTCAGTCTTGTATTGAATTAATATGTATCTTACACATCTTACAGTTGTCTATGTAATTAATACATAAACCTGCGTACACAGTATAAAAGCGAACGTGAAGACTGACCGCACAGTTTCACTTACAGAATTGTCTTCGCCCTCTTGTGTCAGCATGTCAATTCCCGCCAGCTGCTCCAGGATAAGGCTGCCGTCATTCACCTGCACCAAAAAAAAAAAAAAAAAAGTCACAACAACGATGAGCACAGCTGCCAGAACTGTTTACTTCTCCCGAATACTGAGGAGAACTGTTATAAGGAAATGACAGAGTTGATTTTCAGGTTTTACATTTACTGGAAAAAGCCAGATGTGAGTGTCGTCTGTGTTGCATCTTCCAGAAAAATGTGATTTATGTAAACAATACAACACATTATTTATGTGTGGTGTGTAACTAGAGCACAGAAGATGAATCTAAAACACCAGCGTAGTAATGTGAGGCTAAATCAAATGATAAAAAATAAACATTAATCATGGCCTCTAAGCAGTTTATGCGTCCACATGAAACAGGAAATAGCCGGCAGCGTCCAAGCGTATCTGACATTGTGCGCGTCTCTCACCTGCTCTGTATTCATGGAGGTCAGAGAGCTCCTCTGTCCTGACATCTGGTTCATGTTGCCGCCATTAGTCACCATGGCAACCCCCAGGTTCATGTTGTTGTTGCCGTTGTACATCCCTCCGTTGGGCTGCGCCGGGTACTGGGACTGGGACTGTTGAGGGTACACACTGAAGAAGAAGAGAGAAGAAATTTTAAACATTTGGTGTGATCAGTGGAGAAAACAACAATGAAACATGTTTACATTTATTTATATATCTATTTAACTAGGAAACTGTTTCTACCTGTTGCTGGTGGAGATGTTGGCGTTTTGGGGCCATCCGTTAAGCTCTGTGCTGGGCTGGTAGCCTGGGGGTCCTCCCTGGTTCGGGCCCTGGGGCTGGGTTTGGGGTTGGCCCTGGCTCTGTTGCAGCATGGGGCTCTGACCCTGCCCCATCCTGGGGGACAGCAGGGGGCTCTGGGGGGTCGCAGCCCCACATGGGAAGCCTGATACTGGATCCTGGTGCTGCTGCTGCTGCTGCTGGCTCATTGCTGGAGATTTTAGAAGGTAAATAAAAAAGAGTAATAAGCTGTATGTGTGATGATTAGAGGATATCTTACAAAACTTAACACAGTAACACTGAATTCAAGATTATTTGGAGATAAGAAGTATCTTGTCTTTAAGACAGCAGAGAAAATGAAGAGAAGAAACATCTAAATCTTAGCTTTTACATCAATTTCTTGGCCTGAAAGTAACAAATAACAAATAATAATCAATCCAAACAACAGCTAATGTGTCCAGTTGAAAAAAGTACCAAATCTTTTCCAAAACTGTCCTAAAAAAGGACCAGATGATCAGGTTAAATGAGACAAAGTGAGCAATAACAAACTTAAATCACTGACAAAAGACGTGAACTCAACAAATGAGAAGACGTGCAAAGGGACAGAGAAGATTTCTGGTTCACCACCATCACCACCACAGCGATTTCCCTACACAGTTACCATCTGTGCTCTCTTCTAATTGATTTATGACAAAGAAAGAAACAGGATGGAGCGTTAATCTGAGTGTTAAAACATTCAAATGACAACCATAGCCAATCAGCCAATCAAAGAAGATGATTATATTTGATCACCGCCACCACAGAAAAGTAGAAAAAGCAACTTCCATGAAGCACACAGACCACCGTGACGCTGCCGCTGCTGCTGTGCTCTAATAATATACCTGAACTGCTGAACTGGAAGGCACTGTGCTGTGATGGTGGACTCATTACCCCGCTGTACTGCCCGCCTACATTTCCCATCATGCCCTGGCTAGCCAGATGATGGCTTGGGGAGAGAGGGGAGGAGAAGGGGCTGGAGGAGGCAGGATGAGGATGAGGAGGTGGAGGAGGAGGAGGAGGAGAGGGCAGGCCGGTACCGTAGCTGGAGGCTGGGTAGGGGAACTGCTGCGGGTTTCCCTGCGGGAGACGCGGGTTAGTGCCGCCCATGGGCATCGGCGTGGGCGCGGCGCCCCCGCTGGGCATGTTAGACGGCATGTTGATGCCCTGGGTCCGCATCATCATGGCACGCTGCTGGTGCACGTGTTGCTGCTGCTGCTGTTGGCGTTGGCGTAGGTGGTTGCTGAGGTACTCCCGCTGACGCTGGGCCAGCATCTGGGCGTTGAGGGTTCCCTGGAAGAGGAAGCACAGCGAGGTGACGCTGGCGTACACTGAAACGGGCTGGAAACTAGACTCTCAGAGGGGTGTTTACAAAAAAAAACAACATCAGGGCTGCACAGTTTTGTGTTGCAGCACTTGTTGTTCTATTTGGCCGGATATTTACTATCACTGAAGATGCAAATGAGCCCAGCTGCAGTCGAATAAGAGCAGATAATAACGATAATAATAATAATAAAGTTTTTTTTTTATAGCACCTTTCAAAACCGATACCAGTGCTTTACACACAACAAACAATGAAACCAGAGAAGCAGGAAGTGCTTTACATAAACATAAGATAAAAATCTAAAAAAGTGCAGCGTACAGAACATAATGTAAATAAATAAATAAAAATAATCATTGGTTAACTGATAAAAATGAGTTTAAAAGTGATTCAGTTCATCTGCTCTTGTGTTTTCAGCTTCTAAACTTATATTATTGCTTATATATTTCCACAAAGTGAACATGAAACAATTAATATTTTTTTCCTTCTTGTAAATGGTTGCAAGGAAACAACCAACTAACACACAAAGATACATACATTTAAAAAAAAAAACAAATGCATCAAGATACTCTTTAACACAGTAATACGGCTGCCACAATCATTCTAATAATGTATAAAACATGTTAATAACATAATATATAGCATGATTAATGATTTCATGCCTCTGTAACATGAACTGTGTCTGATTATCTAAATTCAGTTTGACCGGCTTTTCCACCCCGACAAGTAAACATCTGTAGAGGAAACGCTTCATACGTAATATGCATTATGCTTAAATGTTAATATGAAGCAGCGGGAGTCAATGATCCATCAGGGAAACGTCCTTAATCTGCTCAAAAAAGCTTCCTTCAGTGTTCATGGCTGCCTCACAGAAGTGTCATGTAAACGTTATATATAATGTAATGTTAACAACTGAGGTGGAGTAAGACACAGAGAGGGAGAAACATACATACATACATGTAGACTGACCTGGTTTGGTACATTAGACCTTAGAGGTAGATTCATATTGGACACTCCGCTCATCTGGTTCACCATTGGCTGACGGTTCTACATGGGGAAACGAAGAGTAACGAGCTCATTAATCAGAAAATCCAAAACAGCGACATCAACTCAAACATCCACAAATACATTTAGTTTCAAAACATCATCCACACATGTTCAATTACAGATGTTGAAAGACCTTCAATTAGTCCAAATTTAACCTGGTAGTTTCTTCTTCTTTTCTTTTAAGACGATAGTTTGTTGACCTCTGACACGGAGAAATCATTTCTCACACAACATGAAGCAAGATAGAAAATTAAGGGTGACGGGGAAAAAAAATCCCAGCTGCCTTAAATCTAATCTAAAGAGATTTATCTGTATAAAAATGCATTTAAGGTTAAATATTTCACTCCTGTTAGACTCCTGTTTGAGGTCATGATAAAATATGATGATAAATATGCAGATTAAATGACAGATATTGTGAATTTTAACTGCATTGTTTGCTTTAGAGCTTACTTTACAAGCTTAAGTTAATGTAGATTAGCGCAATAGGAACATTTTCTTAATTACAAAGTGTTAAAAACTTCATCAGAATGACTCATTTATATATATATATATATATATATATATATATATATAAATATATATATATACTCTTCCAGATTGCAGGAGGTTATTTAAAGTTTTCCTCAAGACTTCATTGTCTTCCCGCTGGCACAGGCAGAAATGTAAAGAGGAGGTGATAAACGCTCTGACTCATATCTGAACTACCTGCTATTTTAGTTCATGTGCACAGAGAGGCTGTTTTCACCTCCGTTATCCACCAGATGGCAGTTTAGACCTAAAAAACCCTTCAGATAAGAGCTGTTCAGGAGGGGAGGGGAGGGGGAAAGCAGGGTCCCTTATGTGATAATGATTTTAATCTAGAAGTCAAAGGATAAACCATCTTAAGGCGAACAAGGTTGCATCCTGAGAGAGATGAAGGAGGACATAGATATGAGCGAACAATGAGAGCAAAAACTGTGAAGGTGGAAAACAATACAGGGAAAATAAAAAATAAAAGAAATCAAAAATGAGACACAACAACACAAAAAAAGATCTCCCTCTCATCCCTTATATCTCTATTACATACATCACCTGCACAGAATTGAGAATAAATTGAAATAACTAACAATTAATAGATGAAATAATATGTAGTATGTATATATATATATATTCAATATAAGCAGAGATAAGCTAATAAGCTAAATGTAAGGGCTGCAAAAGGTCTATACGTAAATAAAAACACACGTGGAAACAACAACAGAAAGTAAAAGTACAATCAAGAACGGGAACATTATATGGAAATGAGTTTTTCTCTTCAGAGAGACAGACAAGTGTGTTAACAGCCCATCAGTCACATCAGGTACAGTCTGTGTATGCAATCATCTTTATGAGAGTGAATCTGTGTGTGTGTGTGTGTGTGTGTGTGCAGTACATGTCGTGTGTTCATCGTTTTCGTGTCTCAGCAGCGGGGAACTTGCTGATGAAGGCAGAAAGCTGAAACATTTAGTCCTTTCTGGCTGCTGCTGCTGCTGTTTAGCTTAAACTCAGTGAACCCTGTTTGGCCTGCTGGTCTGCTCTGTTGCATCCAGCGTCATAAGGAAATGTGGATGTTTAACAAAGTGTAGCGGAGAAAAAAAAAAGAAGAAGAAGAAGAGGCCGTTTTGTTTTTAATTGGAGTGTCTAAATAAGAGACGCAGAGTCTTTTTTTTTTTCATGGTAATGTTTTGCGGTTGAATAAGGATGAAACGTGTATGAAGTGTCGACATCTATCATTAGGTTTACTAAAAATGTTTGTATTTACAAGGAGAAGGAGAAAAGCTTTGAGTATTTGGTATTATTTAAGAATGAAATGAGGTAAATTAATACTATAAAACTGACTGAATTACCACAGTGCATGAAAATGAAGCTCTAAATTGAGGGACTTTTGCTTTGTTTAGGTGTTATATATTGCTATTAGCAGGACAAACTCGATATAGAAATAGCAAAATCATAAACTGAAGCAAGAAATTCAAAGTGTTTGCTGAGCAACAACAAGTCGCTGCTCTTTAAATATAAAAAAGCCCAAATGTGAGGTGCTAGCGTGGCTCGAGGGGTGGAGGGTGGGGTGGGGGGGAGAGCTGGGATTTCAGTTATTTCTCTGGTGTCTGTAATGTAATACTTTCAAAAACACTTGAAATGTCTCACCTCTTCCACTGGATCACTGACGGGGTGTGAGGTGTTACGTTTAGAGCTGCACTGATTAGTCAATTAAATTAATCGCCAAATATTTTGATGATTGATTAATCTTTTGGAGTCATTCTTTAAGAAAGAAAAAATACCCAAATTCTCTGGTTCCAGCTTCTCAAATGTGAATATTTTCTGTTTTCTTATTCAGTAAACTGAACGTCTTTGAGTTGTGGACTGCTGCTTGGGACAAAAAACAACATTTGAAGACGTCATGTTGGGTTTTTGGTAACAGTGATCGACATTTTTCACCATTTTTATAGACCAGCAAATAAATAGATAATGAAAGTAATTGTTAGTTGCAGCCCTCAGTGGCATGTTTGGCACTTGAGAGTGCAAAACTAGTCCAGTGCAGCTTTCCTTTGGCAAATATTTCAGGCTTAATGAACACATACATAAACAAAATCTTTGCACTCAGACCTGCTGACAGCTTTTTATAAAATTTTGGGGCCAAAAATTAAAAATTTATATGCTGACCTGTGAGCGGATGGAGAGAAACAGACCTCCTCTCTACCTATATTGAATGTTAGCACATGCAGATGCTAGCATATGTTAGCACAAGTCTTTAATATTGTCCCCAAGCATCCAGCACCAGCTACAGTGTTATGTTCAGACACTTAAATGAATCTGACTTTGTCACTTTCTGCTGTGACTGAGCACAAACCTTCATCACTGACTGAACGTGACAGTCTGTTCCTGGTTTGTGGTCAATAAATATCACACTTTAAGACGAACACACTTCTGTCTTTCTGTCTATTGTATTAATTATACAGAGCCACGTACCAGCTGGGCCTGGAGTCTGTGCTGCAGCTGGAGCCTCAGGTTGTTAGGCTGCGGGGGGACCACAGGGTTAGGCCCCCCCGGCCTCATCCCGGCCGGTCTGGGGCCTACGCCCCCGGGCATCCTCATCATTGGCGGGTAGCCCGTGTGCGGCATTCTCTGAGGCCCCATATGGCCACCCATAGAGGGACCGTGGTACCCGCCGTCTGGAGGCATGCCGCCGTAGCCTGGCTGACCGCCATAGTGTTGGCTGTACAGGGGAGGCTTCATACCGACTGCTGGGTCAGCAGAGCCCAGGTACTGGTCCTGGTCTGACAGAGGGCCCTAAAGGAGAGAAGATGGGATATGAGTGTGAGGAATCCATCAAACACTCACTGATGTAACCTCTAACAATTACACCAACACTAAAAATATATAAATAGTTTATTATTCTGGCGTTTTCTCAACTTTTCTATTCAGATTTTACATTTATAAAATCATACATGCATATAATACCAATCAAAAGTTTGGACACACTAAATAAATAAACAAATAAAGCAATAAAAATCACTTCTTAAACTTTTAATCTTTTATTTGGCTCCTCAACAAAAATCAAAATAAACTCTGGTTGTTTTTTCTTATGATTTTATTTCTAAAATGCTCCTTAAAAAAGGCATAAAAACTTAATAATATACCATAAATATAATAATATATACATAAAATGCACTACAGAATATGATAAAAAGAGGAAGAGGTCTCTGAACAGTCTACAAAAACACAGTCAGGTCTTTCTTGTTAGTTTGAAGGCGCTCACCTGTCCGGCCAGCGTGGGGATCCCCAGCATCTTGTCGATCTCCTCCAGACCCTCGTAGTCCTTCAGCACCGAGCACAGCTGGTTGAGCAGGGCTCCTTCGTCCGGCGGGCCCTCGGGCCCCGCGTTGCAGCACCCCATCCTGTCCTCTTGCGGGACGCCGTACGGCGGCCTGAAACGACGACGACTCGGCGTCACGGTTTTGCTTCGTTTATATTGTTAAGAACTGGGACTGTATACAAGAAATGAACCCCCCCCCCCCCTCCCCTTACCTGTTCTGGTTTCCATAGTGATCCATCATCATCCTGTCGGGCCATGGAGCGGTCTGATTGGGCGGCGCGTGCTGCTGAGGGTAGGTGGGGTTGGTCATTTCCATCTCTGAGGGGTCAAAATGCGAGAAAAGAGGAACATTAAACAGGAAGTGAACAACATGTCGTTAACCGTCTATCTCTCCGTCTGTCCGTCACTTTTTCCTCTCACCGTTGCCCATCATCTGCATATTGACCATGGCTCTGGATCCGGGCGGGCCGTTGCCTCTCATGGGGAGCGAAGCGTTCATGTTGGGCATGGCGCGACCGGGTCTGACCCCTTGACCCATCACTGGCCCCGGAGCGCCCCCCATAGACCCCTGGGGGCCCCAACCCTGCTGCATCGGGCCCCTCACTGGCCCACTACTCAACATACCTGCAGAAACAGTCGGATTATTAGAATAAATTCATTAATATAACGTCTTAAAATCATGTTTTTCTTAGAGAGAACAAAGAGAGGAGAAGACGTGACGATAATTAACTTATTTTATATGGATTTGACTATAATAATATATAATAAATAATAATAAAATAATAAAAAAATACTTAAAAGATCACGTGTTTATTCAAAAAGCGAGATGCTTCAGAGCTGCTTCTCGTCCGTCCTCACCTGCGTTGGCCATTGCAGCCTGGTTAGCCATGCTAGTGTGAGTTCCCATCATGCTTTGGTGCTGCTGCATTAAAGGGTAGGGGCTGTTGTTCCTGTGCTGCGGATGGAAGGGCCTGGCGGCGTTGGGGTTGGGGCCCATGCTGCCGTCTAGAGACATGCTCCTGACCGGAGGAGCGCCTCGAACCGGATGGTTTGGCCTGACGCCGTTAAAGCCCACTGAGAGGATTAAAAAAAAAAAAAAAAAGGGTTTTGTTCCATTTTAAAACATTTTTAAGAAGCAGAAATCATCAGATTCTCTTTCCAGACTCGCATGTTATTGCGGACGTACCTGCGGGGCCGATGGGAGGGAAGGTTCGGTGCTGGTTGGGAGGGCTGCCGCTGCCGCCGCCGCCGCTTTCCGTCATCTGCAGGATGTCGCTCATGATGGTCTGTTTGTCCACAGAGGAGCCAGGCGGCACGGAAGAGGAGGATGAAGAGGCTGAAGCTGCAACCCTGGACGGCGGCTGGCTGGGGAACAGCTGCTGCTGCTGCTGCTGCTGCTGCTGCTGCTGCTGCTGCTGGCCGCCATTCTGCAGGTCCTCCAGCAGCTCATCCAGCTCACTGGTCTGAAATCACCCGAGAAAGGGAAGACACAGGAGAAGTTTATTTCAGGTATTTGCAGGTAAATTCAACAGGAAGTCTCCCGTTTCTATAGCAGTTAAAAGAAATCCAGTTTTTTAATGTTTTAAAATGTAGATGTCATAGTTTCCCCCCAAAATGGGTCGTTTTTCATGTGGAGTTTTGATCCAGGCGTAGAGCTGACTATGACTTCAACACCATATGTTTTTTTATAAACACAAATCCACACACTCAAACATGTTTTAAAGCACATAAAGCATCCACTGTCTATTCTACTGTTAGAGAAAATCTTGGCCTTTATATCAGTTTTTAAGATGACTGAAAGGGTTTCTGCTTTCGGTTCAGTTACAGACATCAGCAACATCTTTAGTGCAAGAATGTTTCCACAAGATTTGCTTTCCTAATGTTTTATCATGTGAAATATGCATTCAAAGTAGAAAGTAGAAATTCATATCGAGTGAGACACAAAAAAAACCCCAAAAAAACAATAAAATGTGAAATGAAACATTCATAAAATAACAACATGAAAGCTGATATTCACTTCTGATGACAACTTTGAAAGAAACTGAAACCCCCCATCAGTATTACTGTGTAATTTAACCCACACACACACACACACACACACACACACACACACACACACACACACACACACACACTCAAATGGTTTCCTCAGGCCGTTTGGCTGATGAATAGAGGAGGAGCTAAAAATAAACCGCCATCGCTAATGAGGTCATGTGTGATGTACAGTAAGACACAGTTACAGCTCTGTTTAGCCGGTGCGTGCACACACACACACGCACACACACACACACACACACACACACTGAACACAACACATAGATGGTGAAGGGCATGTTCCCCCCAAACACGGCTGTAAAGAGCGTAGTTGATGTAGAGCTACTGTTTGCTGGTGTGTTCCTGTATCTTTAGCTGGATTTAAACGTCGTCGTCGTCGTATGAGGACAGAGCGGGGACAGGAAGCGTCGCTTGAGACGGCGGTGAAAGCGCTAATGATAGCCCAGGCGCTGTCGAACCACCTCAGATTGAGAGTTTCCCCTCGTATGTTGTATGATGTTCGTCATACAAGCACCTTTTAAATCTGACTGGGCTTTCACACCAAAATGCAGAGAAGAAGCTGACTGAACTGCACTCTAAAAGAGGAATAGAGAGAAAAAAGTCTAATTTTTACATCTCTTACTTCCCTATGTCGATCTTAAAAATGGCGGCAAATATGAGAGAGATGAGAGAGATATGTGTTTTAACATAATAAATCATCTGAATCTGATACAGCGAGTATTCAGGATGCGCAACACGCTCTTCATCCTGCTCTATCCTTGTGTGGAAACTGCACGTACAAGCTTGTAATATAACATAAACTGATGTTCAGAGCACTAGCACACAGTTTTAGAGAGCTCTCCATCTGGCCGCCACCAGGAGAAAGCGTAGATGTCTGCAACGAACATGTCCACACTATGAAAACGTCTCGCACAGACGCTAATTTAAATCTAATCTAATTTCCACGTATTGTAATCGTGCACAAAAGCCGCCGTATAGATTGCCATCTGATCGGCGCGTAGAGACACATAAAAGCATACCCACACTCTCCAGAGACGTGTGTTGACTTTCTGTTCGTCAGCTACATTGTTTTGTTTTTGTTTTCCCTGCTCCCCCCCCCCCCCTGCTGTTACGCTCCTCCTTTCAATGGGCTGAACATCCGTCATAAAAAAAGAAAAAAAAAAAGTTCCTTCCTGGCATCATCACCTACAAATCGTACAAACTGCGATCATCCAGACCCATGATGATGATGACAGCCGACTGCTCCCCCCGCCCGCCGGAGGAGGAGCAGTCAGTCAGAAGCGGCAACCTTTGGTCGGAGGGTAACCTTTGTCTCCGAGGCCGCCACATTTCTGAATCTCAGCCTTCCTCCTTCCTTCCTGGTGCTATAACTCCCGAGTATGTCGACGCACCTGCGCTTTCAAAAAAAAAACCACAACGGCACTCTCACAAACTGGCTTTTGCTATTTTTTTTTTCTTTTGTGAGCCGTTTTTTTGTTCCTTTATTGGCCCGGCTTGTGGTGGCGAAACGGACAGGAAATAAGTGGGGAGAGAGAGAGACTCACTTGAAAACTCCAGCCTTGCTGTGCAGTAACATATACTTCTCTGTCAAACCATTTTTTTTTTCTAGGAGTAAGTTACACCTGAAATATCATCATCATCATCATCATCATCATCATCAGCTCAGTTTACATCCTTAGTAGACGCGTGTTCGTCATGACGGGCGGCAGCTGACCTGTGTTTGGGAGGTTCACAGAAAAAGTCCAACTTTGTCTTCTTTTGGATAACTCACAGTCAGTTGTTGTGAACTTATTCACTACCAGAATAGCTGCGGTGCTAAAAGCCTCTCAGACAAAACCCTTGTTCACACCGGCGGAGTTCTCAGAGACGAATGAAACCAAACTATCTGCATGTCTAGATGCTGGTAAAAGTAAGTTAGAAGTAGAAATAATAGGCGTATAATGCTTCTACCTTCTATTTAAACCTTCTCATCATCTTCCTCCTTCTCCTCTTTCTCCTTCTGGAACTCGCTGCTTCATTTTCTCTTACTCTTTGCCTTCTCATATTCGGATTTTCCTACATACAGTATCTTCAGATGCCTCTCTCTCTCTCTCTCTCTCTCTCTCTGTCTGTCTGTCTCACACACACACACACACACATATATATATACACACACACATCAGGTGATGAAAGCCAAAGGAAGTGGCTGTATAAACACTGGCTGTCTATAGACTTGTGCCAGACATCATTTTTTTTTACTCTCTACATATGTACATACACGGTACAAACATGCGGTCGTGTACATGATTACACTCTAACACGCTATGTATAATAAACTGGGAGCCGTGTAAACAGAATCCTGCATCTTCTGTTTGACATGAACTCTCTCACTGTAACTCACAGCCAACAAAACCTGACGTTGTATTGGAAGTTCGAAAAACACTCTTGGTTTCCCTTTTCTCCCCCCCTCCTCCTCCCTCCCTCACACACACACATGCTAAAGTCCTCCTCTGCCTCCCTTTCCCAAGTGTCTTGTGTTTCAGGGTGTGTACTAACTCCTGACAGCCTGCCATCGGGCCGCCTGAGGAGGAAGCCAACAAATATATATACGACAGGACCCGAACGACGAGCCAAGCGGCTACTGTGCTGCTCACACGGTGAGGTGTTTATAGGAGCTGTTACGTACAGGTCTTTATATGAGAGGCTGTTAAGTGGACAGTTTCCTGGAGCATTTTTTTTTTTTTTTTTTTATTATTTCCTCACAAGACAAAGTTCCCTTCATGTGTGTTGCTTAATTTGTCCTCTTCCATAAGTAACGTGCCAGACGATTTTTAAAGCCATTAAACGTGTTAGCGACATTAACGGCTCCCCGAAGGATGAATCGAACTTTTTATGTGACTTTTCATGTAGCAGTTTGTAACAGGAAAGCTGTAAAAACTTACAGATGGAGTTCCCATCAGCCTTATACTTAGAGGAAATGATTTGTTTACTAAGAAATGTACATGTTATGTTAAGGATGCAGTGTTTTATAGGCTTGGGATCTGGATCTGATAAGCTCTGATAACAACAAATCTCATATCAAAGATTAGAAGAGATTAAGTAAACTGTTTAAGGAGGAGGAGACATCACTCCCAGACTTAAAAACGTCTGTATGCAGCTGATTGCGTCACTTCAGTTTCAGGAGTCCGAATCCAATAAAGTTTAGAAGTTTAACTTTTGCATATCATTTCAATATCTCGTCCTCCTATTTTCATATCGACGCCGCCGCCGCTTTGGGAGATGAGTTAGGCTTTTACTAAAAACCGCGGTGTGTTCGTTTAGTTGCGGATGTTGGATGTTAAACCGAGTTAGAGATCCTGATGATGAATTAGAAAGTTATTAAACCACACAACCTTCAATGTTTGACTTTGTTTTAGTGGCTAAAAAAAATGCTAAACTTTCCCTCCGGTTCATTTTAGGAGCTTTGAAACACGACTAACTGAAACGTAAAGTGCATGAGGTGAGTTTTAAACAGTTAAAAGTTAAATCTGGCGAAGTTTTGAGAATTTTATTTGAGGGTTGGATTTCTTTTTTTAAAGTGACGGTAAAGAAGATGGAGAGAGAGTAACCGTTACGCCTATTTGGAAATCTGCGCTGGCGATGTCGGTCATGCTCAGCAGCGTGACCCAGTGACCTCTGATCTGTGCAGCTCTTTGATCTTTTACCGCTGGATCCGATGTCTCCACAGCGTTTTGACGCCACGCCGTTGCTCAGATTCACTCATACGTTCAATATCAACTTGTTAAATGTGTTAACTTATTTGCCGTTTGCAGCAGAGACAGAGTTGAACCATGAACCAACCAACCATCACTGACCTGTTCCGCCATGTTGAAACCCGGATCCTGTTTCTCCGTCTTGATGTTGGGCAGCTTTGGTCCGTCGCTCGGTTTATCCAGGATGCCGTTATCGTCCCTGTCCAACAGGTAGCGGAGCAACGCGTTGTCTTTCTTCTTGGGGCTCTCCGGCTCCTGTTTGGCGGCAAGCTCGCCCAGGGCGGCCATGCTGTCCCCCGCGGCCGACTCGGGACCGATGGGGTCTTTCCCGGTAGCTTCGGCCGTCAGCTTGGCCAGCTCCACGGGCGAGGTGCTGTTCTGCAGCAACCTGTGGAGGATTTTATGTTTCTCCTTTAACGAGGTGGAGTGGTTGTTATGCCCCGCCCCTAAACCGGCCCCGCCCAAACCCGCTAGCCCGGCCAGGTCCTTGCAGTCCTGATCGTCGCCCAGGGACCCGGGTGGCGAGCAGGGATCGTGGGGTTCTGACTTGGTGGTGAGGAGCTGGAGCAACTTGGTGTGCCCTTTGGTGTTGAGAAGGCGGTTCGCGGCATCGCCGAGCTCGCCCCCGAAGTTGTCGGGGTCACCGTCTTTCCCCTGACCCTGATCGCCGTCCTGGCTCTGGGACGACAGCAGGTCTTGCTGCTCCCCAAAAGTTCCAAACAAGTCGGCCTCTAAGCCGGGATTGTCCTTGGCTAGAGGGCTCTGAAGACCGTCGGGCTTTCCGTCGGGTGACTCCGGGTGCTGCCCCTCAGTGAGTCCCTGGGAAACCCTGTGGCCCTGGCTGAGGGCCTGCAGAGCACTGAGGGAGTTGGTGCTGAACCCCTGCTGGCTGTTTCCCGTGCTGCTGCACACGGACGCTGGCGAGTGGAGGCCGGCCGCAGGAGAGAAAGAACCAGGCGGGTGTTGGGGGAGGTGAGGGCTACCGCAGCCGCTGCCGCCGCCGCCACCCGCCGCTACACCGGGGCTGTGGCGATGACGAGGAGATAACATGGCACCCTGGGCCCTGGAGGTGACGCTGGGGCTCCCCTGGGCCGAGGGGCTGCCCATCTTGAGCGCGTGGCTGTTTCCCTGAGGCGTGGGCGCCCGGCCCGCCATGGAACCCTGGCACCCGAAACCACGCCCGGGGTTGCTGGTGGCCGCGGAGGAGTGGTGGGTGTTGCTGGTGACGCTGGCGTCGGGGGAAGGGGAGGGACCGCTCCCGCCGGTCGGGGTCATCGGCTTGGACACGCCCTGGCCGCCTGGGGTCATGTCCGGGGTCATACCGCCCTCCCTGCAAGACAATGAGAGCGGACACGAGAATGAGTCTCGATCCAGGTCGCACGCCGACGAGTTAGAACGTGTGAAGATGTGTGAACGTATGTTTGAGGAAGGTGTTGTGAGTAAACGCCACAGGTGGTTAGTAATTACTCCCTGAGGAGATAACGTGTGACAACACAGTCGCTACCAGGAGGATAAAACCTGTAAAGATCAACAAGTGAAGGCATGAAGGCAAAAAATGCTTTAAGTGAAGCAGAATTCAGAAGATATTAAACCACTTATAATAATAATAATCTTTATTTATAAAGCACCTTTTAAGTTTACAAAGTGCTTTGAATTATAAAAGTTTAAAATAGAGGTGGCAAGTCGTGAAAGGTTTAAAACACGGATGATTAAAAGACAACATCACATAAAAGCCAGTCTGTAGAAATGCGTTTTAAGAAGTGATTTAAACCACTTATGATCATCTTGTCACTATAATTTTATATATATATATGCTTCAGATATATTTAAAACATTTCTATGTGTCATTTTTAGTGATTTCTATGGAAACTGTTTTACAACATTGTTTTTTTTTCAGACAGTAATGTGTCATATTGTGAATGTTTATTTAAACTGTTTGCTCGAGTAGTTCATCATGATGTCAGCGTGATGTTATCAGCGTCCCTTCCTTCATTCAGCCTGATAAAGACTCCGCAGGCTCAGAACGAATGAATGAATGAATGAATGAATGATTGTGTTTCATAAAAGAGAAACAGACGAATGTACTCGACTGACGACACACGTCAGAGGCGTTCGGTTGTACTGTAACAAGAAACCGACCAATCAGATGTTGAGAATTCTCATTGGCTACGATATGAATATAATTAAAGTGTATGTATATGTTGCTATGCTATATATACCAGGCCTTGTTCTGCAGGATTTCTATTATGCAGATTATGATGTTGACAGAAGAAAAACTTAAATATTGATTTTTTAAAAGGATAATTAGAAGTATTATAATAAGCAGTGACAATCTAACTGGTGAATTTCAGTAACTGTTTATCAAAAGTCATGAGTCGCATGTTGGATTTAAAAAAAAAAAAAAAAAGAACACACGACGACGTAGAGGTTAAACAACCGCCTTTCATGCGGGCGTCGATCCGTCTTGAAACAAGTGTACACAACTGAGAAAACAAAGTTGTAACGAGGCCCCCGGAGCCGTGACAGAGAGAGAGCGCCTTTTTAAAAAACACGGGGACTCGGCCTCGGCCCCCGCGCACACCGGACGCACAAAGCTCTCATTGTGCCGGACGCCGGAGCGATAATTTTTTCGAATGTGAAACTTGTGGAAGTAAAAAGGCCAAGTTCTTGCCGTTGATCCCTGAACGCCCCGGGTAACAGTCCTGGCATTGTTTCCTGACCGCTGTCCAATTCCTCTGACTCTGAACGGTCATACCAAGCGGCTGGATGTCGGTCGTGGTGG
Organism: Euthynnus affinis; assembly: GCA_029490765.1. NCBI lineage: Eukaryota > Metazoa > Chordata > Actinopteri > Scombriformes > Scombridae > Euthynnus > Euthynnus affinis. The sequence goes on from CM055849.1 coordinate 25,947,725, forward strand.
GAGGGAGGGAGGGAGGGAGGGAGGGAGGGAGGGAGGGAGGGATGGAGGTACTGTAGACCGGACTGGCTGGTAGCGCTTGTGTCAGTTTTGTCAATACATACGGCGACGGTTCTGAATAAGACCCTTTGTTCCTAATCCACATTACAGTGCTCCCCCCACCCCTCCACCACCACCCCTTTGTCTAGATCAAGAGGAAACCACAAAGACTGAACGAGAACATGTGATCTGACAGCAGAAAGAAGAAGAAGAAGAAGAGGAGGAGGAGGAGGAGGGAGACACGCCGTGAAAGATGTATCTCTAAATATCTATTCTCAAAAAGTCAGTTTTCAGAAAAGCTGATTATCGGAAAACGTTGATTTTTTTTTTAAAGAGAAACAGAGAGACTGTGCAACAAGGGTGATATTAAAGAGCAAATTGGATAATCATTACCAAGAAATCACATAACTTGACTCCTCAAACAACATTGCATCTAAGGATTTAGTTTAAAGATAAGTAGCTTTCTCTGCTGTTTGCTGCACTGCAGGATATTTATCGCCTTTGACCGCACAGTGTTTCTGTTCTTTGTTGCGGACTCGCTTTGAGCTTAAAAGGTATCGTTGAGTTAAATGCAAGCATCACCATGTTCAGGCAAATTAAACCAACAACAGCTTGTCCATTAACTTCACTGTAATGATTTATTATTTCAGGGAAGCTTTAGACTCAGCTCAGAGCAAAGTTTCAGTCGGACCCAAAAGAGACATGAAAGAAAGATGGGAAACTTATTGAATTCATCTTAAAAGGACAGAGATGTAGCGGCTGATACCTCTGCAGGATGTGCAGGGACATGTAGAGCTGCGGCTCGTTGGTGGCCGGGGATCGGACCAGTTTGCTCTTGGTGTGAGCCGAGACGACGGTGCCGTTGGACAGGGAGAAGCGGTACAGGGGGCTGAGCGCGTGGCCGCTCCTCAACACTGCGTGACACAAGAGAGAAAAAAATGACAAAATTACTCTCGGAGGATCATCACGATAGCACATGATTGAAAAACCATTAAGCGAAAACAGAATATGTCACGATTCCTATGAACAAAAATTCCCAGAAAAGCGTTTGGAGAAACTGGAACATTTCCAGCGTGGACATTAGGCCTCATTATCCTTCTCCTACCCATGAATCCTCAAAGAACTTCTAAAGCACTCGACCTAATCAGCCCCACGCTGAAGCCGCTTAGCATCGGGCAGAACACTGTGGTGTTTCCAAGCTACCGGTTTTTAAATATTAAAGTAAACACATATCGTCTGGCTTTACCCTCTTGCTGATGTTTCTTGGCGAAGGACATCTCGCCGTCGTTCTGCAGGTGAAACCTCTGGATGCAGCGGCGGACCAGGTCCTCCCAGCCCGGCTTCATGGAGGCCCGCAGCAGGCTGGTGTCCAGCGACGTGATCTTACCTGGACAGGCGGAGGATGGCGACGGCGTTAGCGGTCATGTTTTAGATGTTAATACTGGAGCAAAGGCTGAAACTAACGATTGTTTTCGAGAATTAATTATCTGTTGATTATTTTCTCCGTTAATCAATTAGTTGTTTGGTCTATAAACTGTCAGAAAATGGTGATGAGATGACAGGATAACATTTTGTTTTGTCTGAACCGACAGTCAACAATCCAAAATATGTTCAGTTTAATATCACAGAAGACTAAAAAAAGCAGAAAACCAGAGAATTTTGTCTTTTTTTTCATAAAAATGACTAAAACTTATTAATAAATTATGAAAACAGCTGATTAATCTTCTATAGATCGACTAATCGTTGCAGCTCTAACAGTTACTTCCCATAACTTATCTGCAAGTATGCACCTGTTCCTGACCTCTGACCTCAAACCTGGGATAATACCATCTTGCCCCTCCGGTCCTACCTTGAAGGTCCTGCCGCGTGGTGAAGCTCTCATAGGCGGGCATGGCGGGTCTCTCTTTGACGGGGACTCTTCTCGCCACGCAGATGAGACAAGACTGGAAATCTGTGTTTGGAAAAAAAGTACAGGTTGAAATAATCCTTTAGACGCAGAATACAAGAATGTGTGTTTACATAAAACAATATGAGAAGGAGGAATGTGTGTGTGTGTGTTTTTTTTTTTCTATTAGTGGAAGTTAACACCCCAAAAGAAATACAATTCTCTTTGTGTGTGTGTGTGTGTGTGTGTGTGTGTGTGTGTGTGTTGTTTGTAAGGTAAGTGTGAGCTCACTTCTCTTGTTGTGGCTCTCCACCTGTTAGAGCTTCTCACAGCTCGACAGCAGCTAAACTCACTTTAGTCCTCAACGTAAAATCCTAAATAACAGTTTAACCTTCGACGCCATCCTCAATGTCGAAATCCCAGCCTCCTCTCGGATCGGTCTCGGCCGCGTTGCAATTGAGTTTTACTACTTTTTTTTGCTTATTTTCTTTGCTCAAACACTTATAAAGTGTCGATCCTTCGGTTTCGTCCTCGATCCAGCTGCAGCTTTAACTGAAACGTCGACTGTGACCTCACTTTCAAACATATTCTCATTTCAAAAGTCAATCAAAAGAGTTTTAACGCGGTTTCTTTCAATCATCCCGCTTCAATCTTAACACAATCCACCCACACCTTCACCTGACCTTTAACCTTCAACCTCATCCACTAGCGCTACACCTTTAATCTCAACATCTCAACCTGCAGCCCCCCCCCTCCCCCTCGACGTGTCCAACCAGACATCCTCCTCCTCCTCCTCCTGCCGAAAAAGGAGAGATTGGCACAATATCTGGTTGTCAGACGTCTAAAATTAGAGTTGCCAGACACATTCTTTTTCCCCAGTGTGTGTGTGTGTGTGTGTGTGTGTGATAAGACGAGATGGGAAGATGACAAAGTGCCATATATACTAATTAGTCTCTCCCGGTGGATGAGAGGAAAAGCAGAGAGGAGCGGCGATGAAAAAAGGAGGACAAGACACAAGAGACCAGGGAGGAGGGAGACTGGGGATGGAGTGAGTGACTGATGGGATGCCAGAAAGTCAAAGACATGAGAGATGATGAAAAGATGGAAAAGAAAAGATTTGAGGGGAAGAAGTAGAAAGCAAAGTCCTGGTATCAAACAAAGGAGAGACCAGATCAGAGAGAGATTAAGAAGAAAAAGAAGGAGAACAATACCTTCCCCCTCTTCCTTTATAGACTTGGGTTCGGAGACGGCGAAACACTGCATGGTCTCGTACTTCTGCTGCGACGGGTCCTGGTCGGAGACCGGCCGGGCCTCGCCGTCGACGTGAGGGTTCATCAACATGCGACAGTTGAAGGTGTGGCTGTTCCTGCTGGACGGATCGCTGTTCCGATGATTGACTGGACGACAAAGAGAAAGAAGAAACATTCGTAGAGATGATTTTCTGGCACCGATCACCTGCTGATGTGTACAATCTTTAACTTTGTTCTCTGACATTGTGAAGTATCTAGCTAGCACAAACTAGCTATATTATTAGCATGATGTAGCGCTTAAAGCTACAGCATTAGCTAGACCTTTATTTTTATGAAAAACTATACACCCTTATGCATCCACTGGTTTTTAACTGAACTCATCTCAGCTGTCGGTTTCTCCCGGTTGCCTCGGTGAACAGGTGGAGAGGTGTGTTTGTGCAAGATTAGCATGATATTAACATTATTTGCTCTGCTAAATGAGCCAGCCCGGCTGGTTCGACAGTTAACTCGCACCCTTCTCAGCTCGATTTAAAGTGACTCATCTCCAGCTAAAACTTAAGAGCGATTTGAAACAGTTTTACGGCGATGTAAATCTTTTATTTTGTTAACTCACACCTTTGTGAATGTATTAAAGCTCAAAGCAGCTAATAACAATTAACATGCTAGTAGCCATGCAACATGAGGAAATCAGACGTGTTAATAAAATACAGGTAATAATAAAGCCTGTTTGATTTTGATTATCTAGATAAGAAGAGTCTTTCCTGTTGTTTATGGTGTTATAAACAGTTAAGAACCTCCAACATGGTGGCCAGGGATCATCTGACGTTATCTTACTCACCCAGGCTTTTGGGCAGAAGGTTCTTGATGAACTCGGCGTGGTCTCCGACGTGCAGCACGCTGTACACGCTGGTGTTCATCAGCTCCTCCTGCTGGTAGTGCAGGTACTGGCTGACGTTCTCCGACACGAACACTATGTTGCCCTCCATGTTGACCACGAAGAAGAAGCCGTCCAAGGCCTGCGGGGGCGAGGAGACGGAGGAGAGAAGAGGAGAAGTAGGTGAAGAGGAAGAAAATGAAATATGACAGAAGGTGCGGGATAAAGGAGATAATGAGGAAGTTTGGGTGGAGGAGGAGGAGGAGGAAGAATGTTAATTAAAGCATCAAAGCATCATCACAACAACACTTGATTAAAAAAAAAAAAAAAAAAGAAGAAGGAGAGGCTGAAACGTTGAGGCGTTACTCCTCCAGTGTGTGAAAATAAACCAATTAAAGAGCAAGTATGTTGTTATTTTATATAGTTTCTCTATTTCTCTATCGAATGGTTAAAATCTAAGTGTCCGTCTTGCAGTGTGCTACCATAATTCAAGTCTACAGCGGCCTCTTTAACACACTGTGTGAGTCTGTGTGTGTGTGTGTGTGTGTGTGTGTGTGTGTGTGTATTTTTCCATTCTTTCGGTCTTGTCAACTCAGCATTTTCCACATATATGTACAGACTGTGATTCGTCCTTTAGCCTGCCGTGCATCTACACAACCGTCCTACATCCTGACGCTGGTGTAGATCATATATATATATATATATAATATAATATAATAGAATAAAATAGAAAGTCTTGGTTTGATGTTTATCTTCCAGACTGGAAGACCTCAGCCAAGCGTTGAAGCTAGTGAGCGCTATATATAGCCGGAGTGTGTCCAGGCTCCTCCCTACCTTTTCTAATCTGGCTTTTCAGGAAGGTATTTATACCTCATTGGGTTCCATGTTATACGTCACCGTACACCCATGCTCACACACACACACACACACACACATATGTTCACGTAGGCTTGATGACGGCATAGTCGCTAGCCAGAGGAGGAACCCTTATCTTTCTGCGTCACTGCAGAGCGAGAAGCTATTTAAAGTGAGAAAAGACGCTCCGACTGCTCTGAACATGTTTTCCTCTACGTTTGCACTTTTGCCAGCCAGTTGGCTGCAAGGAGCCGGTGAAGAGCTCCCAAAACGACGTTTTTTTAAAATAATTAGATCATTTAAATAAGAATTAAGAAATAAAAGTGCGTGTTCACCTCGTCTCCTGTCTCTGCTCTGGTTTGGATCCTTATCACTTTGACTTTTGAACTCTTTTTTTCTCCTGGGAACGATAACACGAGCGGACTAAAACTAAATCTGTTTGAACCTTACCTCGAGCATCATGGGCCCGAGAGTGTCTTTATCAATGACACCCTGTCCTGTGGAGGAGACATCAGCCTTCTGCACCTCCTCCGCATCAGCCACTGGAGCTTTTTCTGTAAAAAAGAGAAAATGAGAAAGTTGTCCATTTAAAAGCACAAAAACAAAAAAAAAAGGTCTTTATTTATAAGTTCTGTTGTAGATGGATAGATAAGTTCATTCATTCCTGAGCAGGGAAACAAAACTTCACGATGTATTTCAGGTTTTTTTTTCAGTGACTCATCGATGTCACGGTGAAAGAGCGTGTTAAACGCTTGGTGGCGAATATCAAAGGCAAAGCTGGTTATGAATGAAGTGACTGGCTGTGTTTTTTAATTACACACACAGTCTGTTCGTCTTCCTGGAACTTCTTGTCAGAATGAAACTTTTGCTGCGGCGCCACCGTTCAGCGAATATTTTCTTTTTTTCCCAGAAAACACTGACAGTGGTTTTTTTGTTGTTTTTTTTTTAACCTTCCACCAATTACATTCATTGGCTAGTCTCTCATTTTAGCCTTCAGTAAATTCAACCTCACGCTTCGAGTCCCTCCCTCCACCGAACCTGCAGGTTTGAGTGCCTGGAATGTCATGGGGAGCAGGTATTACCATGCTAATGTGCGGTACATTACACACATTTATAGTCATATTAGCCAGTCTCTCCTCTCCTCTCCTCCCCTGGTTGTACCACTGGACTGTTAAGCCTCCCATGGCCCCATTAGGCCACATAGCTGACATTCCTGTTGTGGGACCAGAGCTGTACAGTGTCATCAGCCCTAAAACCCTATCACTGCAGAGCCTGGAGGGACTGCTATGTAGGTTGGGAGAGCGTTAAAGCTGCAGAGTGCTTTTTTTTTTTTTTTTTGCAGGATACCGGCTGAGGCTGACACTTTACGGGACCTTAACGTTAAGAGAAGAGAAGAGTAGAGTGAGACGTCACATGACAACAAACTGCCTGTTTCCCCCGGTCGTCGCGTCAGCTGCGTCGAGGTTTTTTTTTTTTATGCTAAAGGAGGAGAAAAAAAAAAGCAAAACAGCAAGAACGAGGGCTTCGAGGGGGCCGAGTCAGCGTTGTAAAATTCAAAACACCACAAAAACTGATAAAACACTCGCAGTCGCGTCCTGCAGATGACGGAGCTACAGACAGCTAGAGGAAAAGTGCAAAGGACGTTATTATATTTGGACATATGATTAATTAAACTGCATATGACTGGGGTATTCATAGCTTAGCAGAGGAAAAATCTGAAAAACAGACTGGTATCATATGGGGAAATACTTAAAATAAAGGTTGTTGCTATCAAATTAGTATTATTGAACCATTTCAGGTACATGTGCGGTGCTGTGCGAAGGTTTAAGGCGCTAAAAGTAAAGCGAGGATGCGTTCAAATGCCATGAACAGCTTTATTTACCATTCCTCTGCTGTGCAGTGCTGACAAATGCTCAGCTCATAATGCTAATGTATTATAAAATGAACTTACATCCCTTACATGTGGACCCATTGAATACTGAGCCTTCTGATCAAACACGACATTTATTATTAGATCTTATGTTTTGTAGGTTTATTGTTCGTTACATTACAATAAATACATTTTGTTTTGAACCCACATTGGTTAACTAAGGCTGCTGGACAGCGGTGGGAGTCTGAAGTCGACAGCTGTGTGACTTGTGTATTATCTATCTGTGTGTGTGTGTGTGTGTGTGTGTGTGTGTGTGCTTATTCAGCTGTTGTTTTCAGACACATAAACAGTGTTTCAACACATGAACACCGGCTGGCTGAGGAGTGGGACGACGCGATAACGAGTGATGGGAGAGAAAAAGAGGGGGAGAGAGACGATAAGAGAGGGGAGAGAGAGGAATAAAAAAGTGAGAGGAGATAAAAGAGAGAGAGAGAAAGTTAATGTAGTGAGAGAGAGGAAGGGAGAGAAAAGAAAGTGTTGGGAAAGGGACGGTGGGAGAGAAATGAAAAAATCATAAAGAGGGAGAGCGAGGCGAGGCGAGAGAGAGAGAGATGTGAGAAGAGATGGAAGGTGAGAAACACATAGAAGGTGACGGCTAAAGGAGAGAAAAAAAGGGGAAGAAGAAGAAGAAGAAGAGCAGGCCTCGGAAACCGAGCCCAGAGCAGCAGTTCCGCCCGCTTCCCTCTGCAGACTTGCATCACGTCGGTGGTGGCGAGTGTTACATAACAGCTCTGCCTCGGTCTGTCTCCTCACCATCATCATCACACACATTATCATTACAGAGTCCGTGTGAACATTTCCTCTTTATATAGATATATATGTATATGTATTTTTCCGCTTCGCCCGCTTTGTCCACTTCAGGCCCTTAGATGAGCCAGATTAGACGTTTTTTGTGTGCTTTTCTTGAACCAACACTCCAAAAAAAAAGCCTTTAATGGTGTCATCATAGTCAAAGTGTCCTTTTTTTTGTCTATAGTTGGTTAAATTTGAATCACATGGTAAATACAAACTGTTTTTTTTTAAATATGTTGAAGAAGTTTAACTTTGGTGGAAAAAAAAAAAAAGTTAATTGAGCATCTCATCTGTCGCTCAGTCGCTGTGACCCCGCCGCTTTAACGACAGACAATCTAGCCTTTCTACAAGCCAGCCGCATTCTCCTGTGGCACTTTTCCCATGATTGCCTGTTTTGAGGAACTTGAATAGAGCCTCTCTTTTCACCATGAAATGGTTGTCGGAGAGAGAGAGAGAGAGAAAAAAAAAATACATTTTCGATTTTACTCGCTACTTTCTTTAGAAGTTGAACTTTTTCTCCGCTCATCATCATCATCATCATCACTGCTGCTGCTGCTGCTGTTTAAATATAAATTCCAGGCAAGACAGATTTCCTTTTCTAAAAAAAAAAAAAAAAAAACCCAGCTTCATAGTTTGCGCTTGCGGCGTCTTTTCTATACGTATCAAATGGAAAATATGATACAGACAGATTAGGGGAAACACCAGTAAAGTCACATGGAATTTCACTGGTTAGATATTAGTGTGATTTCAGTCTAATGCGCGGTGAATCTTGCCGGCTGGTGTTTGATACAAAAAGGAAACACAGATGATGTAAAGAGCGGTGTTGAGAAGTGATTTCGGTTTCCGCGCCGACGGGTTTTCTAGATGATTTTCTAGTAACAAGCGCGTCGTCGTTCCTCACCGAGCGGCGTGTTTTTTTTTTGTTTTTTTTTAATGTAGCGTAAGGGAGAGAGTCTTGTGAGACGATCGTGTCAGATATAAAACGCCGCCGCGGCGAACGAAGCGGATCCTCACCCTGTTCCTTGATCTGCCTGATCTGCTTCACCGTCTCTTTGAGGATGGCGCATTTGTCCGGTTTGACGTTCAGGTCGTCCATGTCGTTGATGTTGGCGAAGATCAGCTCGGCCAGCTCCTCGATGTACTTGTTCTCCTGCTCCCGATTCCTCCTCTCGGTGCTCCTCTTAGGGCTGGAAGAGACAGGAGGGAGAGTAAGACGATGATGATGGTGGTGATGTGTTGCTGATCACACGGTACACGCAGTGGGAAAAAAGAGCAGCACCCAAATATCTCTAGTAGCTGAATTAAGAATGTTTTATCTCTATGAAAACTGATTTTTCTAAATTTTTACTTCACTTTTAAAAGGTGCATTAAAGAAAAAAAACAACCTTTTTTTCTATCGTCTCTGCAATCTGACAGCAGAGGAACTTCCTCCACCACCAGTGCATCCTGACCTCAGAGCTACAACACACAACCTCAACGTGCATCGTCTCTACGACCTTCACGTGTCCTTCTGGGAACCTGGAAGCATGACGACTCGCTAGCCCCTTTATATAAACCGCTGTTTGTTAAAATGCTGCAGCAGCATTTTTTTTCCTCCATCAACCTGCGTGAGCCTCGACTCCACCACTCCCCCCCTCTCTCTCTCTCTCTCTATCTCCCTGAAACACACTTTTTTTTCTTTTTTTTGGAAGAAGATCCATAGAAATCCTTGTTATTCATGAAAAAAGTGAAGTGTTTGTGATTAGCAACACTTAGCATTTTTTCCTGCATCGTCTCATCAGAACCAGAAATTAATAAGAATTTGAATCAACAAGCTGAAACATCAATGAAAAAAAAAAAAAAAAAACCCCAACAGTAATGAGGATGTGGAGGATAACTAATAGACTGAATATCTGTGCTGGGGCGTCTGGTTTCTGGCTTATTATGACTTGATGTAGTGATGTATTGAAACCGCTGCAGAGTGTGCAGAGCACCGACGGTACAGGGAGGATATTTTTTTGGTGTGACGACGAAGTGGAGGTGTGGAGATCTTCACCTGGGCCCCAGGAGGTCTGACTGACAGTCCTTCCTCTTCAGAGACTCTCCCCCTCTGGGGGGCTCTGGGGTGTTACCCCCCCCACTACTCATCTTCAACAAATATCAGCACCTAAAAGAAAAAAAAAGAGAGAGAGAAAGAGAGAGAGAGAGCATTTTTCATTAGAACTGGTGCTGGATACTGTGGGGAGAAAAGAATACCCATCATTCCTCTTTATCTATGAAGAGAGTGTAATCAGACCGGCGTGCAGACGACTGAAGGACCCCGTCACATGTTTTATATCTGTGAGTATGAACCGTCGCTCCCTCTGGAAGATGTTACGAGGCCCGTAAACGCAAAAAAACCAACCGTCTCGAGCTCTCCGTCAGAGAACCTGTGTGACTTTTAATCAGCTGCTTATTTTTAGGGACTAGTTTGATGTGCAACACTGACTTATAATGAGTGCAATGCTATTTAACTTGTTTTATTTCATTGGATGGACACTGCCTCCTTTGCACATTTGGTTTTTCATTTTTTTTAAACCTGCTGCAGCACTTTACTTTATTTGATTTAGCTCTGTATCTTGTATGGGTCCGTTTTATGTCTCGTACATATGGAGATTATATACACTGACACTCTATTCAACACTTGAGCTCAAGACAAATTTCCCCTCTGGGACAATAAAATATATCTTATCTAATCTAACTACAAATAACTTATATAGGTATAGTATTTCTAAATCATAAAATGCATGTTGATACGTCGCCATGTGGGAAACTGCAGCCTTCACAGTTATTATAAGGTTTAAACGGTTACGCTAACGGTTATGAATCAGTTACCCGCAGGTGTCTGTCATAATATTTAGACACTAACGGCGAGAATAGTTTCCAAGGAACTCTCAAATCTTCGGGAATGCACGCTTTATTCTTGAGATTTCAAAGATACAAATGGTGTGAAATACTGTATGGAGGATACTTCTCAAACTTAGCAGCGCAAGCATTAGGCTGTGAGGAAAAACTTGTTAGCTCATCAGTATGACAAAGCAAAGCAGCACAAAAAGACTAAAGCTCCTGAATCATCACGCTCAAGCTCCTGCCTTCAGGGAGAGACGGTCTGTGCAAAGACAAACATGCTATACGTCAGTTCAATCGGTAACGAACGGACGTGTTGTTTTGAATCCCGTGTGTCTGGCACTTTACTTCTTAGATTTAAATCCACTGTTAGCCATTCATTTCTTGCTTTTTTTTCCTCCCAAAGCTGCATGTGCACTTGAATCACTTACTGTTTTTGTCATGCAAGCTGCTACTTTTTACTTTTGTGCAACAAAAAAGTTTTGATTTAGACCTTTTTCACTGGATGCATTGGTTGCATGCAGGACGAGTGCAGCTGATCACTGCAGACACGTCTCTCTCTGTCTCTCCATCAGCGAGCTTCACTGCATTATGAATTATTCTACAAGAACTGATGTGCTAAAGACGTATACAACCCGATGGAACGGCGCATAATCAAACAAGCAGGGGGGCTCGTGACTCATGAAAACAATGTGCCATTGTGATGTGCCTGCAGGCAATATGTAGGAGGCCCAGTGGGAATACGGTAGGTGTCGATAATTACTTCAGTTAGAAATAGCTAATTCATGTAGGCTTTCACACTGTTCTCTCTCACACACATGAACGTTTCTGGCTTTCAGCTTGATTTATCTTTAATAGGAATGGTGGCGCGGAGAGGAGAAAATGTCCTGATTATAATCATTGTGTGACCCCCGAGAGTGAAAAGGAGTGAAGTACGGGTAGGTGGAAAAAAAAAAAAAGATTCAAGTTAAACACCCGTTGGCAGGGGAAACTTTACACCATATGGACGCCTCATGCTGCGAGGACCTTCGACCGTAAACTGATGACAAAACCCGTCTTGTTGGCCCAACACAGGTCGGCTCTGTGTTGGTCTCTCTGGGATTTCTAAGCAGCTGACACTAGCTATTATTTTCATGTCCGATTAATCTGCCGACAGTTTTTGCGATGAATCATTTTGTCTATAAAATAAAAAATAAAAAAAATAGTGAAAAATGTCTGTGACAATTTCCCACAGCCTATCAAGTGTCTGACAAGTGTCTGAGTCGAAAGATAGTACGTTTACTATCATATGTCATAAAAAAAAAGATGCACTGTGGAGTTTTCTTGTTGTAAATAAACAAAAGTGACCTTTACATCCACTGTTACCAAAACTTATGTGCCTCATAAAACTGTTTTCTTTCTTTTTTTTTATAATCCTGCGTTCTTTACATCCTTATTTACTAGCTTGCAGTCTTCTTCTTCACATGCATGCACAAAGCAAACAAAACGGGGTCACACTCATAAAAAAAACAAAAAAAAACGGCTCCATAGTGCTACTAGAGGCAAGAAACTCCACAGGGAACCTTTAAAATCCTCACATTGGAGAAGCTGTGACTAAAAAAAAAAGTGTTTTTTTCCCATTAAAATTTGATAAATCGATTAATCGACTGATTGTCACAGCTGTAAACATCATGATTCGCTGAGCTAAGCTTCTAGAAGTTAGCAGGAAACGAAAAAAAAACGGGGGGCTGAAAACACCGACAGATTATCTTCTAACAAGATTACAAATTGATGAAGAATGTGGTGCTTTTTTCGAATGCGACACGAGCGGAGCAGAGTGGAGCGGTTACTAGCAGGGGAGGGAATTTTTCTATCAGGACTGTAGGCCTTTAAGGCACTTCAACGGGCCAACACATCACCTGACTGTTACATAACAGCCGGTCTGTGGGGCTGATACTGAGCAGATGAAGGCAGGAAAGAGGGATAAGGGAGAGAGAAAACAAGAGGGGAGGGAGGGAGGGAAGAAAAATGATGAGAAAGAAAGAAAGAAAGACAGACAGACAGACGAAGGGAAATGTTAAAGAGAGGTCTGGATGGAAAGCAGAATGGAGGAAGTAAGGATCAAACAGATGAAGGATGGGTTTATTGGTCCGTGTGGGAAACGTTACTCACACGGACATCAAGTCGGCAAGTGCAAATGTCGTAAAATAAGACAAGTGGGGGGCGGATAGGGGGGACGAGGGGTAACAGGCAGAAGAAGAAAAAAAAAATAGGGGGGGAGGAAGAGGAGGAGGAGGAGGAGGAGGGGCATCTGTTGCTCTAAATGAATAATTAGGCCTGAGGAGGGAGCAGAATATGGCCTAATTACAGAAGTAGAGGAGAGGAGGAGGAGAGAAAAGAAGAAATTTGCCTATCAGGTCATGCATAAAACACTAAAACAAACAGGTAGTTTAAAGCCGAGTGCTTTCTTTTCTTCTTGCTATCACTCATTATGATGAAATACTTCACTTCTGTACAAATAAAGTTATAACAGTGGCAGTTTTAGTTGGGTGATAATATTAGGGTGATGATCTTAAAGGGCACCTATCATGCACATTTAGAGGTCTATATTTTTAATCCGGGGGGCTCTACTGGAATGTATTTGCATGATTTACATGTTCACAAAGCTCTTTATTTATCTTCTACTGACCCTTTACGCAGCCCCTTCAGTTCAGCGTCTCTGAAACGGGCTGTTTTAGCTCCTGTCTCTTTAAGGCCCCTCCCCCCTCCCTCCCCCCTCCTTCCTGATGAGCCCACTCTCTGCTCTGACTCTCAGCAGACTTCAGGTGGTTCCAGAGGCTACGTAAACAAACCACATTAGCAGGATTTCCACTTCTTTTTCTTGTTCTGTACTCAAAATAAAAGCAATGTTGGAGCCTGAATCCAATCCAAAATATCGCGAGTGGACAATGTGAGCAACCTGTGGGACAACCTTAGCAACAAGCGCTATGGAAAAGACGACCATTTATGGGCATGCCAGTTGTATGAGGAAGTTGAAACTCTGGAAGCATTTAGAGCAGACTTCCTTGGAATATTTTACATACATTCACCTCAAATTCAATAACTTTAACCATGTTTAACACAGACATCCGATATCATAACAGTATAAAAATAAACAGAAAATTTAAAAAAAAAACAACATATGTCTCCTTTAAAGTGATACCCCAGCGACTCAGTTTGGCACTTCTATAAAGTCGGGCACAGATTTAAAGAGAAGTTGAGACAGAATCACACTTCCTGTTATACTGTGACGAATATAAACATTTGAGAAAGGTTTTCTTTGAAAAAATAAAATCATATATATATCCTGAATTTATGCACCTCGATGATCGTCAGAAGCTGACCTGGTTATTTGAGGAGAAAAGTCAACGTGCGTGCGGTAATCTGAGAGAAACAAGCTCTGTAGTAAATGTTTCTGTGTGATTATATTTATTATAATGTATTTAATATTATTTTTTTTTATATTTACATATTATTGTATAATGGTTATAATCTTCTGTTTCTGATCCGTCATGCCAGTGAAGCTTATTTGAATTTGATATCTTGACTTTTACTCCCTAGTGTGGAACAAACCATCCCTGTCTCCTAAGTATCCACGACGACCAGTGACAAAAAAAATGAAAGTGTGTATTTCAAACTAAACAACGAATGAGCTGAGATGAAGTCGGTCTCACCGATATCAGTATTTGACATTCAAACGACAGATGTAACGGTGCTTTTCTGATATTTTTTGCGACAACAGTCATAGGTTGGTCTACTTCTTGTTTCGGATTATTGTGCTCAACAACTTTTCTCTGTTACAATAAACGAATTCTAAAAATGTGTGTTGGCTTTAAAGAGGTTTCTGAGAAGTATCTTTTCCTTCCTCCTACTCAAAAACACGCCATTTCATTGAATACTTTTGTGGTTGTTGTATTTTAAGTAAAGAAGATAAGATTAATGCACCATCCCCAAAGCTCAAATTCTGCTGCTTCATGTTCAGTTTTTTGCGCAAGTCTTTCAATAAGTAATGATTTTTCAAGCGTTTAGCCGATGTAGGTCAACCGTTTCGACTATAACATATGAACAGGAAGTAGATCTGACATTTGATATAGTCTGCTTTCTTTATTAACAATGAATTTAGCATCCTAATTATAGTTAGATCATCTTTGGTTTGAGTTAAATGGACGTTTTACCCTAAAATGGAGCTGCTACTGCTTTCCATCTCGTTACCAAGTAAGCTAGGCTAATCTCACCATTAAATACACACCTTCAAGCTTCACCTGAAGACATTAAGCAGGCAATGAGTTTCTATTAAATAGAGGGAAAAAAAAGAAAAATCTCCGAAATTGAATTAAAGAAAGTTGTTAGACAAAGTTACGCACGACTGTCGGTAAAAAACAGAAGACATTTTAACACTCAAATGTCTCGTTTTAAAGAGTAGTGACGGTGAATAACATAAGTTATTGTTGTTACTGTGAGGCGCAGTGGGCGATGTTGACATCACGTTGACTGCAGATAACATTATCGTCATGAGAATCCGACTGGGTGACCTCAGAAGTTGATGAAAGGCCGGCTGAATGTTTCGATCAATGTCAGAAAGGTGCACACACACACACACACACACACACACACACACACACACACACACACACACACACACACACACACACACACACACACAAAGTCACTGAGCTCACAACCTGGATCACTTAAACATTTCGATCAATTTCTGAAGTAGACACACACGCACACACACACACGAGCCCGCGCTCACAAACACATACATACGGAGAGAGACACATATGGCCTTACACGCACACACACACACTAACACACACACACACACTAACACAAACACACACACACACACACTCACAATGAATTAACACTAATGTAGCCTGCGACAAAAGCCTTTGCCCCGTTCAGCCCGATACTAATGCAATCAGAGGAGCCAAGAGCTTCGCAAAGTGAAGCCATTTAAAAACAATTTGAGCTGGAGAGAAGAGACGAGGCCAGAGGGTCAAACCAGCCATTAAGGAATTAAAGCTGAAGACTGATAACAGCCTGCTTAAGTGGACTTTGTCTCCAGTAGTAACCATTGCTCCTCGGTTTCTTTGTTTGGGTTTCTGGGAAAGAAAAAAAAAAACCCTCTGTGGTGACTGAGGTGTGTTTTTATCCTTCTTTAATTGTTGGACGTGCTATATGTAGCATCTTCTTTTAAGACGGTCTTGGATGCAAAAAGTGTTTTGCAACTGCTAACCTCAAATGTATTTAACCCTCATCTCTGCAGCCAGCATGGGAGAGAGTGTCCGCCCCATACGGGGGTTGTTGAGGTGTGTTATCATTTATTTAACTGCAAAACTGTCTGGTCTGCTCAGCTTTCAAGGAATATTCCCGGTAGTCGCTACTACTTCCTGGTATGTGACAGGTGAGCAGGGAGCAGGTACGGGTGTCAGACTACAAGCCAGATGGAGGAAAAGAGGTAGGAAAACGAAGCAAAGTCCAGTCTTTAATTACTGGATGCCAACCTACCGTGTGTAGCCTTTTATATAATGTGATTGACTGTTAAAATAA
This sequence comes from Euthynnus affinis, assembly GCA_029490765.1. Taxonomy (NCBI): domain Eukaryota; kingdom Metazoa; phylum Chordata; class Actinopteri; order Scombriformes; family Scombridae; genus Euthynnus; species Euthynnus affinis. The sequence continues at coordinate 25,963,786 of CM055849.1, forward strand.
TAACCGTGATGTTAAAAGTGGCGAAACAATAAAATGATGAGCTTGAGAGAATATGACCATTTGCATTACAGACCTACCCTGACCAAATGATAGTTATCACACATATAAAAAAAACACACTATGTGTTTTTATTAAAAGGAGTGAGTCATCCCCCAGGCCTTAGCTGGCGGGATAATTGCGGTTTTTTTGAGCATGTAACAAAAAAAAAAAAAAAACTGACCACGCAGCCTTGTGTAATGACTGACAGCAGCAATATTAAAAGCTGTATTTTTCCAGGGATATTGGAAAACTCCACTGTTATATGTACTTTCACTTGCTACATGACAGATATTCAGATGCATTTTTTTTTTCTCCCCCCCACAATAAGTGGATGTCCTTTAACTTCCACTCCACGCTACATGCACATTTCGCCGTAATAGTTTATGAGAGTTTATGCCCCGACAGCAAAAGGATATGTACATGACAACCTTGAACCTAGGGGGGGGTCGGTCATTTATCAAAACCCCCTCCCCCAAGGACTCGCAAAAATAAATTTTTTTTTTTTTTTCCCAGACATACATCCTTCTTACCTTTACTTTTTTTTTTTTTTTTTCTTTTGTAAAACTATCAGAGATGGAATAATATAGTACGCAACCTGTGAAGAGTGGCGACTAGAAGACGCGGCTTCTTTTTAATTCTCCACATATGGATGGGAAAACTCCTTTAACAAAGAGCAGTGGATAAAAATCACAAAAACGAGGACTATATTGAGCACTTGGGAGGATGTAAACATGACAGTTGGGGGGGTGGTGGGGGGTTGTTGTTTAACAGCGATGACTGAGAGGTGGGACCTTCCTTCCATCGGCGTCTAAGCTTCTGTCAAGGCCGCGGTCTAAGCCAGCAAGCCCTCCCATCACACACACAAACATAAAGTAGATTTAATACCCTGCTGCGGCTGGATTAAGAACACTGGCTTCTCCTACACTGAAGGGCCTGCAACATATGCACAGTGGGTGTGTTTGTGTGTGTTTGTGTGTGTGTGTGTGTGTGTGAGTGCATCTCTGTGCGTCGGCGTGTCCACGTCAATACGTCCAATCTCTTTATGTGCATCTCTGCTGCTGGGAGCCACGCTGATGCCGCTCTGAGCCAGTGGCTTTTACGGACGGTGGCTTACCGCCTGTTGCCGGGGACAACTGGCATTTTTTTTTTTTTTTTGTTTATCTGGCCTGGCTTTACACTGTATCTCCGGGTCGCATCAGAGATACTACTCTTATTCTACATCAAGTTATAGTAGCATGAAAAAAAAAAAAAACTACTGCGACAAAGAGTGCTTTCACAAAAGGAGCATTAAAATGCAACAGCGTAGGGGGGAAACTCGTACTGCTGCTTCCATTTCAAACCCCCCCCCAGAGGCTCGTTTGAGTTGACAGAGCAAATATTCACAAACCGTGTTGGACTTACAATGAAATACTCACCCCCAGTATGGAGTACACAAATACAGGTTACCAGTGGAAAGGAACTCCTCTACACGTCCACTGCCCCAATGGCGAACAATTCTCCGACTTGTTGTTATAGCCCAAACACGTTTTAGCAAATTGACTACTTGACCCTGAAGACAACGAGGCTTTATATGGAATCAGAGGGATTCATTCATCATGCTGGACTGGCAAACACGCAAAAAATACAACCGCCGTGTTGTGAGGACAAGTCTTCTTCTCCACAGTCCAACTATTTCATGAATTAATTGCTATAGTGTTAAAAGGCACAATAAAACTAAAATCTAATATAATGATATTAGGAGTCCTGATAGACTGGAATAATTACTTCAGATGTTTTTTGAGGGTTTTTTTTTGTCTTTTCAAAGTGAATTTTCTCAGTATACTCTGAAAGGTTTTAGATAACAATCTTCTTTTTACTCCGACCACACAATGAAAGTAACACTATCTCGTAGTATATCAAAGATCTCCCACAAAACTCACCGCATCGTTCACCCGAAAGTGAAAAAAGCTTTCCCAGTGTGACCTCATCTATCTGTTTTAAATCGTACTTCCAAACACAAAATAAAAAGAGACATAAAAATATTCAAATGCTAAGTCTGGAATAAAAAAATTGTGTATAACATTGAACACATTTATTTTATGAAGAGTTAAAGCGTTGTACGTTTGTACTCAATGACTCAATGGACTCAATGAATATATGTGGTTCACTGATTGTATTTGTGAACCTGAATAATAAACTCTAGTCTGTTCCAATAACCAAGGATCCAAAAAACTGTTCCTACATTTTGAACTTTGACTTCTCTCTCTTCTCCTCAACCTTAAAAACCTAAGGAATCCTAAAAGGCAGTAAAGTTTCTTGACATTTTTTTAAAAAATCCCTCCAACTTCTGAAGAAAACACCTATAAAAACACTTTTGATATATAAGATCATATAGTTATTATTATTCCCTTAAAACACTTGAGGAAGTTCAAAAATTTCACTTCCATGTTCGGGGATGGGAGGGCATCAGACGGTCAAACTGGTTGTCCGTCTTAAATTTGGCCGTCGTGATAAAAAACAAAAGTCGCCCTCTCGACCGCTTGGCAGCCTTCTGCTTTTTTTTTACTGAATTGTTGTGAAAGTTTGCACAGTCTCCTGACGCTGGTGTGGTGGAATGGAAAGCAAACGCCTTTTTCTGTATGCTGTGAAGTGACTCGCCGTAAAATGCAAGATGTGCATATTCCCAATGACCCACTTCAACCAGTTCTGTCTATTGGCTAACGCTCAACCCCCACCTCACCCTCCACCCTCCACCCTCTCAACAAATACAGACTAATTGGTGTTTGAATAACACCACGAGTAAAAGTTTGGATGAAGCGGCAGCATTTAAATGTTATTCACTATCATTGAGATGCTCAACAAATGGTGGCGCCCAATGTGGGATCCAAGGACCTTCAGGGGTCGCTAAGAGCTACAAATGGTCCACAGCAAGATTACAAATGACTGCAGCATTACAGTCAGCCCAATGACAAACGACATTAGTGTTTTTTTATTACCATATTCTGCTCATTTACACATCCGTGGACCGAATCGTCAACTCTAAAACCGTTAGCAAAAGTCTTCTTCCGCAGGTTTTCGCTGAGACAAAGCATCTCAAATTACAACGGAGAACCCCCCGAAGGCAAAACTTGCCGTCTTAAAACCTGTTCAACAGTTTAGAAACCGCACACTTTGACTGGAAGTAGCAAAACACAACAGAATGTTTGTTGTAAAAACACACTTTGCTGGACTGCTGTTCATTTTTTCCCTCTGGAAATTCCCTCCGAACAGAGACGGCTTGTCCAGGAAGGACTAACTCAGAACTTGTGGGCTGTCAGGCAGATGTAATCAAACAGCATTATTAGTTGGTATATGCCGCGTTATTGATCCTCGAGCAATATAATCAGCAAAAATAATTGATGTAAACTAATGACTGCTACGTCGTATACGTGTTTGTGTTTTCTCTTGAGCGGTGAATAACTGTGGCTGTGCACAGACAGCCAATGAAGCGATCTTCTCCTCTGTGATCGTATCACAACATTTTGTCTGTTTCATAGCAGATTGTGGAGATGACAAAGCACTGATTTCAGTGACTGAACTCAGATGCTGTGCTGTATATCTACCACATCAAAGATTTTTTTTTTTTCCTTTACTTGAGGACTGATAGCTTTTGTGGTTCCACACAAGAACCGATTGTGTTTTACGTTTCTGTGGGGTTTTTTTTTTTTTTCTGGATTGAGATAAAAAAAAGAAAACCTGAGCATGAACACAGAGAGAGCCACCATGGTTGAAGAGAAGAAGAAGAAGAACATCCAGAAACTGCATCAACAGCTGTTTGGATATGGCTGGCTGGTTTTTGCAGGCTGCTCGGCCAGCAGCGGCTCATTACTGTGCATGTGCAGCTTCATGTAATGCGAGAGCTCGATCGATTATAGAAAGGAATCAATAACATTGAACATGCCTGCCCGGATGCTAACTAAATTGTGCGTACACACACACACACACACACACACACATATGTGCTACTTCCCATGTGGATTAGTTTTCACATCCAAGACTAGCACTCATTTTAAAAAAAACACACACATAAAATGTATCTGTTACCTTGGAGCACGATTGTAAACATTTAAAAAAAAGCAGAAGAAGAAGAAGAAGAAGCAGAAGACTAAAACACCTAAATCACCAAAATTTGGAAGAACTCGACATTTAACACAACAAATACCACAAAATAAATTGTGTAGAGAGAGACGGCAGGCAACACGCATGCATGGAAAAACACAGTCATACAGTGACCACAAGATAGAGAGAGAGTGAGAGAGAGTGAGTGAGAGAGAGAGAGAGTGAGAGAGAGAGAGAGAAGGGAAGAGAAAGTCTTTGTTTATTGTTAGTGACACTTTGCTCTCTTGTCATGCCCTGCGTAGCGTCTCAAGTGTTGCATTACAGCCAACATTCAACAGCGGGCCAAAATCTCAACACAAACGTCTGGGCACGATTTTCTACATCTCTCTCTCTCTCTCTCTCTCTCTGCGTCACGTTTCGTTATCAGCAGCCCGACACATGAAGAAGAACTTTCTGGGTGTTAAGCCTTTATTTTTTAGTGTAATGCTCAGGTCACTGTTTGGTTTGAGTCACTGTTAAGAGTAGAGTGTGTGACTTTCACAAAATAAGCTACATTAAATTAAAATGTGTTTTTTAATGTTGCTGTAAATCCTTTAAGATACCGTGACAGGTCACCATCAGCACCAACAGTCACGCTCACATTATGCAACATTTCTTTCATTTGCTTTCCACTAATAATAATGTGATATCATATTCTGTGAAACACTGGTAAGTCGGACATTAATGTACCTCACATCCGTTGTTACAGTGACTCATTTGAGACGTCACACAGCTGGAAAAAAAAAAAACCAACCCCACCAACCAACCAACCGCGACGCAAAATGAAAGTAAAAAAAAAAAAAGCCTTAAAAGTCAGTGCTGGGGTCTCGCAGTACGTCGCTCTGCTCTGCTCCTCTACTGGCCTGCCGGAGCTCAAACTCCACCCACGAACGAACAACTCCACTCCACTGATTGACAGTGAGAAAGTGAACACGCAGTCACAGCTGAGCAACTTGCATAAAACTTTCTGATGTGTATAAAATTCCAGTGGGCCAAGAGGAAAACACCTAACACTCACATTATCTCACAAACATATTGGTCAGCTATGGAGGCAGATTGCATCATAATCATTTAAATAAATAAATAAATTTAAAAAAAGGAATAAAAACTTGCTTTCTTCTTGTGGAAGTGTTTTTTTTATGAAAGCAGAAGAGGATATTTGTCCTTTTTGACAAAAGGATCATTGGTATTAACCTCTGGAAATACTATATCCTGTGTAAATACACTAATGTGCAAACACTAAGTAAGTAAAGCATTCAGGAGCGAACACTTTACTTTTTGAGGACGTTAAAAAACTTTTTCCAAACTTGCTAACTCATTCAAAAACATTCACCAACCATCCACATCGTAAAAACTGTGAAAAACGTTCGGGTTTTGGGGCTACGGGTCGACCTTGAAGAGTCCCGCTCGCTGCTGCTTTCAGAATAAGTGTTAACAACAGTTGTTATTGAAAGCAAAGCAAACTGAGTAAACAGTTGGCTGGTTAGACCTCAGGTGACAGAGCAGCTACTGGCCCGCTGACTGTGCACTCTCTGTGTGTGTGTGTGTGTGTGTGTGTCATTCATATACCACCACCCCCCTCCATACACACACACACACACACATGCACACGCACACACACCGTGTCAAAACCACAATAATACATGACAGCTCAAAGTCCAGGTCTGACTAAGACGGTGAACATCAAATTGCATTACTGGTAAAAAAAATATATATATACTCAAGTGTTATTATATTGTCTTCATTTTAGAATATAACTACAGTTCATAGAATAAATAAAGAAAGAAATAAAATGAGCATATAGTTTCTTATAATTCATATTAAAAGAATGTAATTAGCAGCCACCAATCAAAGCACAGGGGTGAAATTAAATGACACAAGACGACAAATCTAAGGCGTTAATGTGGTTAAAGGCTTGTTCATAACAGTAATGGTTGCGAAGAAGAGTAAAACAGAGCCGCAGCTTATATTGTCTTCAGGTGAGAGAGTCATTACTCATCTACAAGTCACATTCAACTCAAACTCTTCACTCCTTTAGCTTCAAAAGGTTCACTGACAAAAACTGTCTGCGCCTTTAAATGTGTCGTTTCAAAATAGGACAGAATAGAGTCCGATGGTCTCTTACCTCTGCTTTGGTTAAACCAGTCCATGACCAGTCCAGAGCCGGCTGACCATCCCATACCAGCCTATTGGACACACTGGTATTCACAACAGTCTCTCTCTCTCTCTCTCTCTCACACACACACACACACACACACACACACAGGCGTGCGCGCAGTCAATACAGCACTTCGCACAACTCACACACACACTCGTTTTTGTATTTCCCCTGTTTTCTCTGTGAGATTACCTCCGTGTCTCTCTGTGTGTGTGTGTCTCTGTGTGTGTGTGTGTGTGTGTGTGTCATCTGCGCCTAATGACAGCTGACAAACTACATGCCACAAATCCTCTCCCTCCCTCTCTCTCTCTCTCCCTCTCCCTCTCTCTCTCTCTCTATCTGTGTGTGTCCCCTCCCCCCATCACGTAGACACACACACACACATACACTCGAACACTCCTCCCTGTCTCCTCCCACAACACACACGCACACACACACACACACACACACTCCTCCCTCCTATTAGCCGATGGGCAGAAAAACTGTCTCACAGCCTCAGAGAATGAATGATTTACATGACCTGTTGTTCTTACATTCTGGACCTGCGTTACATACGATACGCTGCACATGCACGGTGCACTTACATGTTGTCATGTATCACAGATATTAATGTTGCATGCATTCAAAATATATTGTAACACCTTAATTAATTCTTTCAGGATTTCTGAAGCATTTTAAAGAACTCAAAATGTGCATGTTTTTTGTTCTTTGTGCTCTTAAGTCCGGGCGATATTGATAAAAGGAACGCCCCGATGTGGATAATGTGATGATAATTTCTGCAATAATAAGAAAAAATACATAGGAGATGTAGCATTAGCAGCATGTTAGCAGCAGCAGCAGCAGCAGCCAGTGCTCTGTTTTGTTTGTCTACACAAGATGCGTTCAGGTACAGCATTGAGAGTAGGTCACCACACAATCGTTGTAGTTGCACGTGTAAAATAGAGGAGCATTATTGATTAAAACTGAAAAAAAAAAAAGGCTGAAACGTTTTCTGTGCAGACGCGGTGTATGAAATGACTATACGGTCAAAAGTATGTGGACACCCGAACGTCGCCCCTATATGTCTTTCAAAAACCAGCGGACGTTCATCTGAAACTGTACTGTTTGGGTCATAAAGTCTGGCTCGCAGTTGGCGTTCCAGTTCATCCCAGAGGGCGCCGGATGAGGTCGAGGTTCAGGGATCTGCGCGGACCAGTCGAGTTCTTCCGCAACAAGCTGGGAAAATCATTTTTTTTACGGTCCTGGATTTGTGCACTTGGAACAGGAGAGGAAATCTTCCACCGAACCGTTGACAGAAAGTTGGAAGGACAGCGAGGTCTGAAATATAATTGCACGCTGTAGCATTAAGGCTCTCCGTCATCGGAGGTAGGAGGGCCACGAAAAAAAACAGCCTCAGATCGAAGACAGGTGTGTCCACATACTTTTGGACATTCAGATGTGTTGTATCTAACATATCATTGTGATTTTCTGTTATTTATATACTGTTATAGTGTCTGTGTTAAACATGAAGTGAAATGCTAGTAATGCTTATGTAACCTTTGTTTACGTAAGCTGAGGTTTAGATGACGAGCAACTTCCTGGATTTAGCCAATCAGAGCGTGTTCCTTAAAGAGACAGGAGATAAAAACCGGCCTGTTTCAGACAAGAGGCTGAACTGAGGCGCTGCATAAAAAGGGCCGCTATAAGATAAATAAATCTGTTAATGATGCAAAGATATTCCAGTAAAGCGCCAGAATATAAATGTAGACTGGAGATGTGCATGATACATCCCATTTATTAAAGAAAATAATACGTTCGCTGAGCATCGAAATCATTATTTTTCAAAACTGTCGCCGAATTCACAGATTTTCCAAATGAAAGCAAACGGTCAGAGTGTCTGTCAAAAACAGTGAAGCCAACGAGGGACAGAAAAAGACATTTAGAAAAACTGTAAGTGTACGTTCAGTGCTTGAAAAATAAGCGTCGTCCCTCTTCTCATAATCACACTTGGTGAGGTGGCGGAAAACACAAGTGAAAGAGAAAGACGGAGAGAGAAAGGTCATTTTTAAAAAAATGACAAAAGCGCTAAGTGCTGGTGGATGCAGCTGCGTTTCACATGCCACACACACACACACACACACACATATTCACACAATCACGATTCAGTAGAGCGCACAAGACACGCAAAATCTGTCAGGCTAGCTGTCTCTCTCATTTAAAACACACACACACACACACACACACACACACACAACTTTCTTTTCTTTCCTTCACTCTCACACACACTGTCTCACACACACACACACACATACCATTCAAACCACCACACACACACACACACACATCTTTCTCGTCTTTCACTTTCCATACTGTCATGTCAGGATGTCCCTGTTTGCTTTCTGAGCCTGTCGCTTTCACAAGGAACCAGTTTTAAATGTAGTGCTGTATAAACTCTGGCAGGGTTTTCTCGACCTTTGAACCCATCGCCGTTTCCATTTTTAGGTTCCAAAGTTCTCGTGAGCACACCTAACGTCTTAATCAGCATTTACTTTATGAGCTGCCGCACTAATTTGGAGTAGCCTAATAAAAGTCACGTTCACGCAGTAGCTAATAAGACTCTCTGGAGCGCAGTGAAACGTTGCGACCATTTGAAACTGGTGATATATTTTTGTAGCAGAGGGGGGGAGGGGGGTCATTTTTGGCATTTGTTTCACATCCAAACCTGTTGGTCTTAGTTTTAATTTTAGTTTTAGTGCTAGAAGCGGTTGCAGCACTAATATTGTTCATATTTGGTAACTACACCTACACATTGGGCCTTATGCTTTTTGTTATCTAGATTATAAAGTTCAATTTCCCGGTCGCTATGGTGGTAACCTTCATACTGCGGTGATTCACCACGCTTAAATGAACATATAGGACGCTGACTCAGAAACCACCTCCCACAAAGTGTCTCCTATGTGGGGGTCATGACTGGGGTCGGGGTGGGGGATGTAAAAATGTTCAAACCGGTGGAGTGGATCAGAAATATTGGATTTAACCATTAGGTGTTGCATGTGATTGAAGTAAAACGAGCCCATGCATGAGTTGAAAAGCAAGAAACATGGAGGCTACACGCAGCATGACACGGCTATACTGTGCTAACAATGCTAGCTGTGCTAACTAGCTGCTAGCAGATGTGCGAGCTTGTTAAATTATCTGTGGCATCCGTTTGTATTCAGGTTCTGCTCTCAGACTGCTGTAAGCTGTAAGCAGCCCTGTTGGATTTATCCGGGTTATTGGTGAGATCTGCGCCGCTAGTCCGGGTCACCCTAACCCTCCTCCTCCAGCATGTCTCTGAGTGGACAGCAGCGGCCGTACCTGTCAGGCTTAAGACGTCCGGTTCAGTCGGTTCATTTAAAATCAAACCGGTTTATAAGCTCGTACACTGGACTGGACGGACAAAACCAGAAACCGACCCAGCCCTAGTCATGACCCCAAGGTTGGACACAATGTTAACTCATATTAGGACTAAGAAATGAAATGATAAACTAAGACAGCAGGGGAAAAAAACATGATAATTAAAAAGGAGGTCACTCACCTTATATGCAGAACATCCTGGGTAAACTTCCACAAAGGGTTACTTTGGGACATCATTCACTTTTTCTGTAAGACATGAAATAAGAATTATGATTAATGTGTTTCTTTAAAAAAATAAAAAAAATAAAAAGTGCCAGAGATTTGGTGGTTTTACACTTCAAAAAACATTGCGGAGGACTTGTGGGTGGATGATTTTTTTAAAAAAGAAAAATCGATGGTTAAAATCGTTGCAGCAAGGGGCCAGATATGAAAAAAAAAAAAAAAAAACTTATAGCTCCAAAAACACTGCGTCATACACTTTTCAGGATGCAACGTCAACAACAGCCCTTAGCAACTGAAAATAAAATGAAAACCAAAAAAAAAAAAAAAAAAAACACACACCCAACTCAGAGTCTTCCAGTTTGTAACACAGACTTGAAAAAATGTATAAAATCCAGATTTCGACATCATGTGGTCAGACAGAACCGACGTTATACGACTGTTTTGACAGGCGGGACAGTGCTTTGCAACTTTTTACGAGTAGAAACTTGGTGGATTTTCCCTTTAAAGCTGAAGAGATCGATGCATTTACAGTTCAAATAAGTCGTCAGGGTTGAGAGACATCGCCTCACAGGACCACGGGAGTCCATCATACAATAAAAGGGGGCCCACACCCAGGATCGAATGTATGAAAGTGAGTACGATTCATGCGCGCTGTATAATCATTTTTGCAGAATTTCACCTTAAACATCACCCACCGCTTATGCTGGAAAGTCTCCCTCTTGCCCACAATAACAAGAAAACCTGCTGTTTTTCCCAGACACTGACCCTGCCTGGGAGGACGATCCGGAGAACTTTTGAGGCCTTTTTCACACTGTGAGGCTGACCTGTGCCAGTGTGGTGCTGGTCCAGGTTCATCGAGTTCCCACTGTCTTCGGTTCGCGTTCGCAAACACGTCTTATTTCATGAAACAGTTGGTTTTTTTTTGTCTGCTTTTATTTGAACAGCTGAAGTGATGTGGAAACCCTGCTTTAAAAAAAAATCTCTCTCAACAAGCATGAATCATTTCTTTAAGCATGTTCAGCTTTTATTCTCAAAAGATCTGATCACATGTTCGGCTGTTAAGACACAAGGGCTCTCTGGATGTCAGCCGCCCAGTGTCGTCCCACCTTGTCTTATGTAATCGCATGAAAACTCATCTTTTGAGGAAATATCAACATGTCACATGCTCTCCCTGTTGATTCACATCCTCTCTTCCACTGCTTCTTTCTTCTTGATGCACTGAAATATTTTTTTATAAGAAAAGGTTACAATGATTTTGAGCTTAACTTGCTTTAATCGACGCCGATTCAAGTCACAACTTCGACGAAATGTACAAAGAGTGAAACGCCGAAACAAAACTGAAACATTCATCCACTGAAATCTGTAAGTGACATTTAAAAATGATGAAAGGCAGGCCCCGTCCCACTCAAGTCTGATGAACTAGAATCTGTACCACATTTATTTTTAGGCTCTTACTGTCAGTACTTATTGAGTAACATACAGTGTTTTTTTTACCAGATTTAGTTTCATGTTGCAAGAGTGTGGCATCAAAACTTCTTCCTTGGGCCGGTCCCTTATGTGGTACGAGTCACGTCGTTGGATTATGTCACTGTTCTGTTTCACCGCGTCGGTTACACGTCGGTTTGATCGCGTTCGCTAGCACGTCTCGGCTAACTCTACCTTCTCGACGGCTACATTTAAGTCATCTGGTGGCACGGCCGATGTGTTCAAGCTGAGAGAAATTCAAACAAAGACACCTGAACGCATCGCTGTAATAAACAAACAAAGAGGGTGCAGTTCTTTTAGAGCAAACGTGTAGATTGTTATGATCTTCAGTATGATGTGAAGAGGTCGTGATGCGTAGCACGGCGAGCTAGCGAAGCTCTACCGCATTCCCACGCATGGAGCCGCTCTACGGAGACTGACAATGTGATCACTGTTATTACTTTTTTGGAGCCATTTCTAAAAAAAAAAAAAAAAAACAAAGAGCCCAAACTCTCTCTCTGTGATGAAGAAACATGTCACCCTTTGCAACAACGCTGTGGCTCAATGATGTGTTTTTAATAGTTTCTGGACAACAACAACAGAGGTCTGCGGTACAGAAGAATAAGATATATCAGGCTTTTGGATGCTCACACACACACAACACTTATAAGTAGAATCAATTCATTGTCAGATTTGCACATGACATTTGTGTTGACGACGAGAAGAAAAATCCTTTTAACACGTTACGAAACAGCGCCGACACTTTCTGGCTCCAAACAGAAATAGACCACCGTTGTTCCCACGCAAACATAAGCTTGTTTTTTAAGAGTTTCTAGTGAGGGTGGACGGAACTGAAGTCTGATGTTAATTTGCCTGAGATAAAAAAAAAAAAAAAAAAAGGAGAAGGGCCGGAGAGGAGAGAGAACGGCCTTGTGGGACAAGAGACGCTGACGCTTAAAATGCAACTTATAGCAGAGCATATGTTCAATGAATTTGTTCAGCGTGACACTGATCTGCAAAGTCATAACAGTTAGAGAGCTTTAATGCAATAGTGGATTGCATGAGTGTGTGTGTGTGTGTGTGTGTGTGTGTGTGTGTGTGTGTGTGTGTGTGGGAGGGTTACAGTCAAATTAAAAAGTAGTAAAAAAGAAGAAGTGAGTTTTTTTTGGTCAGCGGCCAAATCCGAAACATCTGCTAGCTCTTCCCCCTGGTGTGTGTGTGTGTGTGTGTGTGTGTTGTTACTGAGTGTACATGTGCATGCTGTTTCTGTGTGTGTGTGTGTGTGTGTGCGTGTGTGAGACAGCCGTCCTCTCTGTCAGTTGGACGCAGCAGACTCAAACCGCAAAACACTTCAACATGCACCTGCCACCACTGACAGATCGCTGCATTTGTGTATGTGTGTGTGTGTGTGCGTGTGTGTGTGTGTGTGCGTCAGAGTGTGTGTGTGTGTGCGTGTGTGTAGGAGGGATGGACAGCTGATCTCTACCCAACTGCTTTGTGAGTTGCACAAGCGCGCACACACACACACACACACACACACACACACACGCAAGTACAAATGTTTTTATGCACACACTATGACAAAACGACTCCGCTGCTGTGACTCAACGCCGTCGCGTGTTTGGAAATTGTGTGGGACAGTTTTATTATTACTAAGCACTACTTACGAAGAACGCTCTTTCTTGGGATATTCTGTCAGGCTTTGCGATGAGGGAAGGACTCCGACCTTCGTCACAGTCTGACTCGGGATTCAGATGAAACTGAAAGCTCTGGAAAGTTACGTTTGTTGTCCAAAAAAAAAAAAAAAAGTCATGTTTCCTGCTACAATGTTCGCTCTTTACTACATTTGTTTGTTTGTTTACACATATCCATTGCTACATATAGGTACACAAATTGCTTATGACCCTCATAGTATTTCAAATCCGACAATTACTCATTATTAATAGTAATGACAGGAAGAAGTCATGCTCCTTTTCTCTCTACTCCTCTGTGAAGGCATGTTGGAGTTCATTGCAGTCGCTGGCAGGCTGAGCCAGAGAAGATATTGGAGCGGATAGAAAAACTTTGCTTGAGCTTAAAGGGATGGTTTGCATTTTTTTTTTTTTTTGGAGGTTGGGTGGGTTGTATGAGGTAGGCTACTTATCCCTAGTCAGTGTATTACCTGCAGTCCAAAGGAAAAGGGCTGTCTGACGGCAAGGTAAAGCGCTGAAGTTATTCTAAATATAGCGTGCACTTAAAACTGATATTGATTTTTTTTTTATGTGGGCCTTTTTTTAGCAGGCTAAAATACGTTTTGCTGCTGGCCCTGTTCACAGCAGTACATTGCTCGGCTTCTGTGCCAGTATTTCTGCCTGCTTCTCAAAACGGACCGCCGTCTACTGCGGGTGATACGCCGACTGTGGATTAATACGTCATACAACCCCACTTCAAAAAGAAATGTGAACTATTCCCTTTAAAGGTGATGCATCATGCTTTATGTGGTTATTCTTATATTGTTATGGTGTTTGACGTCCATGTCTGACTCATCAAAGTCATCTCCACTTCCTCCACCTCATGACGTCAGATTGTTCAGGTATTCCCACATCACCGTCATCATTTCTGGAGCCTTTGTTGCTAAGGTTGTTGCTAAGGTTGTTCACGTTGTCCACTCACATTATTTTGGGATCAGATTCAGACTCAAGACACGTCCGGATGTATTTGAGGAGTTTATATTTCTAGAAAGAACAAGAAAAAGAAAGTGAACGTAGCCTGAGGAGCTGCAGGAAGTCTGCCAAAGGGGGAGGTTCCCAAAGCTGGCCAATCAGAACAGGTCATCAGGAGGGCACAGGAGCTAAAACGGCCCGTTTCAGACAGAGGCTGAACTGAGGGATTGCATTAAGGGCCAGTACGTCCACTGTAAAAGCAGTGGCTTGTTAGACTTGATATTGATGAGTGAGGACCATTCCAGCATCTAGACTGACCAATCCTCGCATTTTCAATTCAGTTTCCAACTCAATGTGCAACAGCTGCCTAGCTAATTAGCCAACTAGCCATCTAGCAAGTTAGCCGGTGAGATTTTTTTTGGTGGCTCTGTCTGCAAGCCGAGGTGCAGGACATAAATACAGTCTAGGATGAAACTGTTTTATTAGTTCTTGGAGGAACAGTTCTCTGCGTAGGTAGACCGAGAACCAAAAACACTCCAACAGGGTAATGCGTAGATCGGGGGCGTTGCAATGACATTTACACTTTTTTCATTTAGCAGATGCTTTTATCCAAAGCGACGTATATATGAGACATCAAGCAGGCATCTAATCAGGAGACAACAATACAAATAAGTGCTATAAAAAGGTTAAATTTGGGCCCAATAGGACGTAGATGCCAACAGGAAGTGCGACAAGGCGATGATCAGAGTGCATAATAGCATGGTTTTTTTCCTACAGTCCATTAAGTGCAGAGGTGTTCGTGAAAGAGCTGGGTCTTTAGTCTTTTCTTGAAATTGAACTACAGAGGAGAAGAGTCTAGCTAGTAGCTTAGGGCCCTGTTGTGGTGGTGGTACTAGGCGCCTTTCGTTGGCAGAGCGTAGTGGGTCTGAATGAGGGAGTTCAGGTAGGCACGAGCCGCTTTAGTTGCTGTTTTGCAAGCAAGTGTCAGCGTTTTGAATTTGATGCGGGCAGCAACTGGGAGCCAGGGGAGGGATATCAACAGCGGGGTGACGTGGTGCTGTTTGGGGCCGATCGAAGACCAGACGAGCCGCCGCGTTCTGGATCGTTTGCAGAGGTTTAAGTGTACATGCAGGGAGGCCTGCCGGTAAGGAGCTGCAGTAGTCGATGCGTGATATTACGAGAGCCTGAGCCAGGAGTTGTGCTGCAGTCTCAGACAGGAAGGATCTGATCTTCCTGATGTTGTACACGGCAAATCGACACGACCGAGCGACCGAGGCCACATGAACCTTTAAAGGTCAGTTGGTCATCAATCATGACCCAAGTTTCGGGCAGATTTTGTGGACATGAGTTGGGTTGATTCAAGCTGGATGTTTTGTTTTATAGCGGGACTGGCTGCGATGACAAGGAGCTCGGTCTTAGAGAGGTTAAACTGGAGGTGGCGTTCTTTCATCCATGCTGATATATCGGCAAGGCATGAAGAGATCCTAACGGAGACTGTGTGGTCTTCCGGTGGGAATGACAGGAAGAGCCGGGTGTCGTCAGCATAGCATGGGAGCGGATGATTGCACCAAGTGAGGTGGTGTATAACGAGAAAAGAAGGGGACCAAGCATTGACCCTTGAGGAACCCCTGTGGATAAGTAATTTGGACACTCCCCCCCCCTCCAAGATAAAATATCTCCCTGATAAGTTGGACATGAACCAGCGGAGAGCAGACCCCGAGACACCAAGCTCAGTGAGCGTGGAGAGGAGGAGT
The DNA here is from genome assembly GCA_029490765.1 of Euthynnus affinis. Lineage (NCBI taxonomy): Eukaryota > Metazoa > Chordata > Actinopteri > Scombriformes > Scombridae > Euthynnus > Euthynnus affinis. Next base: position 25,979,556 of record CM055849.1, read on the forward strand.
TGGTGGTGGTTTAACTGTATCAAAGGCGGCTGAAAGGTCCGGCAGCAGCGGAGCCGAGGACTGACCGGCAGCTCTAGCTGAGCGCAGTGATTCCATAACCGACAGTAGTGCAGTCTCGGTAGAGTGAGCCTGCTTAAAGCCGGGCTGATTTGGGTCACACAGGTTGCTGGCAGAGAGGAATTTAGAGACTCGGTTAAAGACTGTGTGCTCAAGTGCTTCTGACACCACAACATATATGTCTCTCTGTTAGATACTGCCTCTTTCTTAATAGGAAACAGGACAGATTTTAAATATATATATATATAAATAAATACAAATAAATAGTGAGTGCTTGTGATGTTGTGTGTGATTTGCACCTCATTTTGCTTTTAACAGCAGGGAGAAAACACACCATACACCCACACTAATTATGCTTAAGAGCTAATTTGGTTGTTAGCGACGGTGAGTTTTCACTGTAAATTATTCGCATGCGAGATATCGTGGTAGGTTTTGGTAAACAATCACACGACACATACACACACACACGCACACACAAACAAACAGTCTCTGTAAGACAGAGAGAGAGAGAGAGAGAGAGAGACACACAGAAAGTCAATGAGAGACACATAGAGATGGCCTACTTCCTGACTGTGATTCATTTGTGTTACTAGGCAGCTCTATGGTAACACAGTGATCCACAGCTATACACCGAGCCCAGAGCAATAACAGAAGTTGACTACAGTCTAATAATCTTGGTCAGAAGCAAGAGGTAGAGCTCCATCTGTACATCAACACGCTGTTTATGACACATGTTTATGACAACAGTGATTCATAACAGCGTTTCGCTCCCGGCGCATTTACTGTACGGCCTCATTTCTTTTCCAAATTAAAAGGATATGAGGATATGAATTTCAGTACCTCTTGCCATCCTGAGCACTCACCATGACAAGAACTTACTAAGAATTTCTAAACAATAAAAAAAAAAAAAAAAGTGAAAGATTAGTCAGACCCAGAGAAAAGCTTTCATTTTTATTAACAACCATCCATTTGTCCTCGAGGGCCTCACAGCACGCACCCCGCGACCACAGATGTGCGACGCTGAATCAAAACACGACAAACCAAGCCTGTGTCCGCCTCCAAAGCGGCGTCGATTGCATCTGGACATAAAGATAAGTTGTCACCGCACCGAATATCACGGGCTTCTGAGCATTTCCCTGACGCGGCGTGTAAAGTGACTTGTGATGAAGTGATATAATAATATGTAATATGTCAGCAAGACATTCACAGAGAGTCCCAGGTGACTCTCAAAACAATGTGAGAATTGAATCATCCTGATAAATTAATGATAATACTAATAATAAAGCATCATTTATAATGTGGGGACCCTCACATTAATCATGCTCCATGGTGCTTCTACCGCGCTAAGACTTCACAGGTTGCCTTTAAGTATTAAGACTGGACTATTTAAAAATCAACGCGATGGCTACAACACTTCATCTCCATCTGTTTAAGCTCCTCGCTGTCATTTTAACAACAACATCCTGCCCCCATAAAGGCAGTGATGAACACCACAATTAGTTCTGGCCAGGGCCTACGTTTGTTCTGCAAAAGCTTGTTATGCTATTAGCTCGTATTATCTGGCTGGCGGCCTGCGGACTCTTTCTCTCTAACTCAGCTCTGCTGTCACAGTGCTGGAGAATTACAGCCGCTGCCAGCTCCAGCTAACCAAATTAGCACTTGTTATGCAACCTGCTAGACTTGGCTCCCATGCCTGCTGCTTCAACCCAGCACTGCTTTCATTCCGATTTTGCACATAGCAAGGCCCTGCAGACTGCAGCAAAGCTTGACAGCACATATGTTTGTTTTGTTCCTTGTTAAAGCACTTTAATTAATGAGTCTGATGTAGAACAACATGTTTTTTTAATAAAAAAAAAAAAAAAGTTACGCTGCCTCTCAGAGACGGTGAAACGTCTGAAATTCAAATTTTCTGCAACAGAAAAAGACACAATGCATCAATGCATCAGCCCCGAGGGGCAGAATTCAAAGCTTTAAACTCAATCAAGTGGATTTCCTGAAATGTTATCGTTGTAACATCACATCCACATGACGTAAAAAAAAAAAAAAAAGGTTCCCCTTTTTTTTTTTGAATTTCCATCTCTGAACCAATTCTGTCTTCTAGCAATGTCTCAGCAACCCGTTTAGTAAAAACACTCCACTAAGATTCAACTCTGCTGCATCACTCCGCACCGACTGTTCACAATCTGTGTCCCGTCCCATGTCGGACCCAGTCGGCTCCATCATGTCGGACCCGTGACGCCACGACCCGTTTCTGTGCAGAGGGCATGAAAATTTTATGAAAGGAAGAAAAAAATTTACATCATTTTACTTTCATATCACATAACCACGGAAACGTCTGTCTGCGCTTCATGACGGATGCAGAGAGCGTTAATAACCGTTATCCTGCTATGTATGTGTCACCAGGTACAAAGCATAATACACATACATGACCCTTCTGACCCATCTGGTACTATTTTGTGTCTGTGATTTATTTATTTATTCATTTTTAAATAACATTTTAATTGACTACCTGGTTTAATTATAACAGCTCTTTCTCTTGTAGTTTGTGTTTCGTTGTTTTGTCAGTGATGGTTACAGTCTGTTGATGAGACTGGGAACATATGCTGATATCAGTATTTTCCAAATAAAACTGTTTATAATGATTAGCACCTCAGTGTATGTCTTCTATAGTAAGGTGGATGTCAGACGGTAAGTGTGCATATATGGAGCCTGATACTGTATGTGCAGTTTGGCATCGTTTGATCCAAATGATCTGGTTTATTAGGACTTTCGAGGTTGATGGTTGATGCTCTTGTCTGTCTTATTATTTCCAGTGTTAAACTCAAACTTAAAAACTTTTTTGATCTGCTCTTTAACCTGTGAAGCGACTCTGTCCCACCTGTGGGACACTTTAGCCCTGGTGGTTCTACTTTCACCATCACTTATACTCATTCTGCCTTTTTTGGTTATAAAACTGAGAGATTTATCTTTTAAATAAGACCAGAGTTATGCACCTTCTTGTTTTGGGTACATTATTTTCAGGCTTAGGGTTAAAGCTTTCTATTTTTATACAAATTAATTTCTATGATTCTTATACTTGTGTCCGTTGTTTTAATCTTTAAATTTCTTCTGTAACTGATTAACTACCCCATGTGCCGTGTAAAAGCCACTATGCCTACAGTATCTCTCGCCGTCTTTATTATATCTTCTGAAACTCCCTTGTCGGTTCATCTCTGCCTACGTGTCATCGAGAGAAATTCCCTTCACGTTGGATCAAAGCGTTTCTGAAGTGAGTGTGCATATACGTTTTCAAGGCATAGCTGCATGTCAGCTGTCGAGTATGCAAGCAGCGATATCATCATCATCTGCTGCTACTGCCGCTGCTGCTGCTGCTGTGAGCGTCTCTTTTTCTGAAGACTAGCTTTGAGGAACCAAAAGAGACAGCGGTAAGATAAAAACCAAACATGTGCTTTGTTTGGTGCCTCTTGTGTGCTTTAGGTAATTCACATAGAGATCAACAAATTGATTTGTCTTTGAGTCACAGAAACTTCAAAGTGCATCTGTATTAACCACATAGATGACTGGATATAGTGACTGCTGTCACTTTTTTTTTTGAGTTTAGGCCTTTAAAAATATCCAGAAATACATATGTGCAAATATGGGTGACATATAGAAAGTGATCTAATATAAGTTAGCACCAGTCTGAGCCTTTCATAGTTTAAACAGCGCACTGATGTTCACAGAAATAAGTTTTTAGGAGGAAAAACTCTATGAAACAGCCTGTTGAATGTCTAATCTTCACATACTTGTTTATCTTGACAATACAAAAAAAAAAAGAAAGATTTTTAGATTTTTAGAATGAATTTCATTGCATTGATTTCAAACTTATATATTTGTCCCAGAAGCAGTGAACAAACATGCTGCAGTCGAGAGAGAAAAGTTGTGATTATCATGTATTTTGTGGGGTAAATTTTTCCCTGAGGGACTATTACAGTAATTATGGTGTTCAGACACTAGAGGAGACTTTCAGAGGAGTCATGACATGGCTCTGCGTGCGTGTGTGTGTGTGTGTGTGCATGTGTGTGTGTGTGTGTGTGTGTGTGTAGGTGGTGTTGGATAATTAGAGCACTTGGTCTCCCGGGGGATCAAACCTGGTGGACGACTGTCTCTGCTACGTGACAGAAAGCCAGGTGGCGGGACTCGCTGCGTGTCTGATAAGTTGAAGGGAGTGAGAAAAGCCAGACATAAACAAACACAGATGAGTATACAAGCACACACACACACACACACACACACACACACACCCTCACCCACACCAGTAAATGTACAGATAAACCAGCAGAGTGGGGATCACCAAAACCCAAAATAGAAAATAAGGGTCTGTGTTTGACTTGATGTTGCAATTAAATGAACGCAGCTTGTGAGGATCGGATGGATTCTGAAAAAAAAAAAAAAAAAATGCTAAAATGATCTGATTCATGCTCCTTAAATGTGAATATTTGCTGGTTTCTTTAGTCCTCAAGTGATTGTGAATTAAAGATCTTTAGGTTATGGACTGTTGGTGCGACAAAATAAGACATTTAAAGTTCTGACATGTTAAAAAAAACAAAGAAAACATCATAAAAATAATCAACAGATTCATTGAAAATCATGTTAGTTGTGCAGCTTTGATCTGATTCATGTGATTAAATGCATTGCTACACTTTTCATATATGTCAGAGCTGATGGTGGTCTCTCAAAATGAACATGTGTTCTTTTAGCGTGTAGCCTTTACTTGCTGAGGATAAGACCTGAGAGAGAGAGAGAGAGAGAGAGAACCTGCCATGGAGAACTGCACAGTCAAGCCTCTGCCCTTCCTCCTCTTCCTCCTCCTCCTCCTCCTCCTCCTCCTCCTCCACCTCCTCCTTCTGCTGCTGCTGCTGCTACCGCTGCTACCGCTTTTGTCATTGGTCAGGGCATTATTTGAGCCCTCACGTGGTTTAGTGAATTCAAAGCCACTAAGGATCCCTCACCGGGCGAGCTGCCAATCTCATGTTAAGATCTTGGTCTTAAGTACATTCCTGCACTCTTGCTGCAGCCACTGTAAAGGTATAGTTTTAGCATACTGACGTTTAACTAGACACATTATTACACTTGTGTGTTTAAGCTGAAATGAGCGAATTATAATTAAAAAAAGGAGTAAAAACACCAGAACAGAAGCAGATCCGGGATAATTTGTGAGCATGTGTGATGTTTGTCTTATGTTATCGAAGAGTTTTGGATGCTTAAACCGGATGAGAACTCACTCAACCGTTTAAAAAGAGAAAAGCTGAATAAACAGACTGCAGAAAAGTAACTTTTACAGAAGAGGTGGGGTAAACACATAGCCTGGAAACCTGACATACATGTTGCAATCCTTTTCAAAGTTCACTTTGGGGTGCAGGGAAGAGCAAATACGCTTTAAAGAGACAAAAAAAAAAAAAAAAAAGTCATGAGTCCAGCCCTCAAAGATAACATATCCAGAGGAGTCAGATGGCACCTGTCACGTAGGCAAACCTACAGTAACATACCAGCACAACAGCAAACACAAGACAGAACCAGAACAACAGCAAATAAAAGACACACAAAGGCCGTGGCAAATGGCTAGCTGACTGTTATACAATGAGGTCGGAGATAAAACCGTGTTTGTGCTCTGTGTAAACTGGCGCAGCATGTAAAGTCATGTAAATATGGCTCTGCAGCTCGGCTCACGCCACGCCGCTTTAAAGTGCAAACACCAGAGCTACCATAATTGTGACGAACAACGGTGCAAAGTTGATCTCAGGACGTGGGGGTTATCTTTGATACCCGAGATCTCACGGTTATAAAAAGGACAATATCTGAACACTTAACTGGTAAAAAAAAGATATATAGGTTTTGGTTTTTAAACTGTCAAGTAAGAGTTTAAACATGTAACACACTGACCCGCCAAAATGAAAGAGGACTGAACGTATTTCCTTAGTGTCATATGGCTTAAAAAGCTGAAGGTGTTAAAGCAGGATGTGAGCATTTTCATTTTATGGTTCAAATAAACGGATTAAAATGTAACCTTTATGTTTAAAGGTGCAGTGTGCAGAAATTTAGCGGCATCTAGCAGAACAGACTTGAGAGAAATGGAATATAATATTCACAAGTATGTAATAATTAGCTCATAATCAGCTGAAAATACGAATTGTATTTTGGTTACCCTTTATATCTAAATAGGGAGTGGGTCCTCTTCCATAGAGGCCGCCATGTTTCTACAGTAGCCCAGAATGGACAAAACAAAACATTAGCCCTTTCATGTTTTTTTTCACAAGTTTTGTGGTCACCATAGCTTCTCCTACATGCTTAGAAGTGGAGGATGAAGGGGGGAGGGTGTTCAGCTGGTTGCAATCTGCAACCTCACCATTAGACATCAATAAATCCTACACACTGCACCTTTAAAATGCCCTCCAGCCTTTAATTACAATGAATCATTAAATCAAAGTTCTTCTGTATTCCATTAATTCTTAGTGACAGCAGGATTTAAAAAAAAACTCTTGACTAAAAGACAGTCATAATATACCCCACACAGTGCCCGCCAGTTGAATTCACTTCATATCTAATTTAATTATATTTAATATTAACAAAACTGAAACGTTGTGTCCATATTCGTTTCATTTTTTTTTATGAAATGACACTGAAATTAGTGAATGTTTTATTTTGAAAGGACCCAGGACCCGGAAATGCGAAACGCGTATATATGTTCAATTGACGGTTGGGTCGGTTGAGGAAGTCCGAGGCAACACAAGCCGGGTTTAACTCCCGATATTAAAACAGTAAAACGGTAATATATCTAACTCAACCACATAAGCACCTCTAAAGTAAACCACCACCACAATCTGGTGTCGATACATTTTTAATATTGTCGAGCAAAAAAGACGAATACATGCGCTTTTTCGCAAACGTGTCTGTCACACACACACACACGCAGACACCCGCAGTTGTCGCTTGTGTTGATCAGGAAGGGGGTTTAACGTCTGTTTTTTTAAGTTAAACAACAAAGTCCTGTTTGAGGTGTTTATGCGGTTATCACGCACTGTTTGAACACGTAAAACAAACACAAGCGCACTTTTCCCCCTCCTTTTTTTCTACTAAAGACTGAGAGTGTGGTTTTTTAGCAGCTAAAACTGCGGAAAGTAGCTTATTTATACGTTTAGCTGTCGATATTTTCGCACTAAAAAAAAAAAAACGGTTCGCTAGTGACAGTTGTCACACAATCACTTCAACTGACTAAGTCATCGTGTTAGATAGCCGCTAACAATTTGCTCAAGAGGTTAAAATATCTTGGAAAAAAATTACCTGCACGACAAGCACAGGTCGCTTTTAACATTGTGTCCAAAACTCTACTAGTTAAGGCATTTTTTTCCCTCTTTTTTCTTATATTTTTTGCTTGAACACCGTTAAAATATATAACGGTTATGTTATAACGGCGCCGGTTAGAGGGCAAAGAAAAAAGGCAGCACAAAGTAGGACAAGCTGGATATAAACCGGTACAGACACTTTAAACAAACCCATGCAGGAGTATTATATGGTTCATTTATCGGAGGCAGAGAAGGGGTGGGGGGGGTGGGATTGAGGAAGTGGAGTAAGAGGGTTGGAGGGGGGGTGAAGAGAGGAAGAGGAGGGAGAGTGGGGGGGTCAAGACAAGAGAATGACAGGAAACTTACCTGAGAGTTGAGCAGCCATGAGTGCGCGCCGTGCGGGATGTGACTGTCGGTGAGGTGTCGGTCAGTGGCGGAGGCGGCGGCGGCGGCAGCGGCGGCAGGAGTAGCGTCCGGGGCCGGAGCCGCCATGTTCATCTGGCTCAGAGGCTCCTCGGCTGTTTATCTTTACCAGTAGACCCCCCTCCGCCTCCTCCTCCTCCTCTCCTCCCCCTCCCCCTCTCCCTCCTCCTCCACTCATCTCATCACCACACTGCAGAGCTGGGTGTCTCTCTAATACTCACGTTTTCTTATACAGGTTGCTTTATTGGCAGGATCGTAACGAGAAGAAAACAAAACAAAACTGTGATATAAACAGTGTTGTCACATTGTAGTATTGTAACAGTATTGCCAAAGCACTGTGCAGATAATAAATGTTCACAATATTAAAAAAAAAAGATCAAAAGTGCAAAGAAATATATATATTAAGTATATATACATCTTGAACGGTGCCTGAAACCACCATAGCAGATTTCACCTTTTCTTTTAGTCAAATTATTGCATGAAATATGTTTATTATCTCCCATTATATTGCTGTAATATCCAAGTAATAATAATACTCTGGATAGGGATATTAATTGAACCATATAATATATTACTCACTCAATACCACAAAAGTAACTTTTATGGTATGTTTGTTTGTGTTTTGTGCTGCTTTGTGTGTATATTTATGTAATTTTGACTTTTGTGGTTTGTGTATGTACGCATATTATTGAGTCTTGTGCAGTTTAATATGTATTTTCTTGTCGAATTTTATGTATTTTAAAAGCCCATCTCAGGGCTTGCACTGCAAATTAGCTCAGCTGTAGTATGCGGCATATGTTCCTGCTATATACTCGTCTCTATACATGTAAACATTAAATAAATAAGTACATTTTTTGAGGTAAATGTACTGTATATTGATGCTACATCATACTTCTACCCCTGTTGATCCCACTCATTTACTATAGATTCATATTTTACATGCAAAACATAAACTGTGTTGTATATATCCTGAGCTCCACCATGCCTTTATGTTAATGCTCAGAGATAGTAATTAGGATTGAATGCACATGTAAGCAGGGGTCATTCTGCATATTGTGCACATCAGACAATAAAGTGCATGTGAGAAAATGACATAAGAAAATAAATATATGTGATTAATGTGTGTGTGTGTGCATGTGCAGGATATACCTAATAATGCATACATATAAGAAATAAATAAATAAAAGCCTAATGTAGATTGAGCAGGTGAGTCTGCTTCTTTTATGTCGTCGCAGGCGAAGACAAACCGTCCTGCAAGAACGCAGCCGCCTTTCATTTCCCACAGTACGATTTTTACTTTTTCATTATCCGAGTTATTAAAATGTTGGTGCCTATTAGTGAATTTTGGGGGGAGAACTGTTCCCTCAACAGATTTACTACTCTCTCTCTCTCTCTCTCTCTGTCTGTCTGTCTCATACACATTTAGCTAGGAAGGCAGAGCTGATGCAATATTACAGCTCCAAGGTGCAATATTATATGTTATGCCTCACCACAAAAATCCCAAAACATTAATGTAATAATCAGTGAGTAAATACTGACCTCATTCTACTTTCTAGGGCTTTCATTTCAGTGCAAACTTAATATTTAGTGTACTTACAGTGATCTTAGAGGACGAGTTCATATTTTTTAAAGTCTGTCAAACACGTGATATATGTTTTTCTTGCTGTAATCATTCCTCCTATCCATACTGACCATCAGATGATTCACTTATAAGTGATGGGAGTCCAAATCTACAGTCCTGCTTCTGTGCAAAAATGTATTTAAAAGTTTATCTGAAGCCAAATGAGTCAAATCAAGTAGATATCTTTCAACGTTACAGTCTTTTTAGCACTAAAGTCCCTCTTTTTGTTTCTATACTTCCACCTGCAGCTCAACAGGGAAACACAAAGAGGAGAATTTGATGTTAAAAAAGACTGTAAATGTGTCAGATATCCACTTGATATGTCTAAACTCAGACTGCTGAAGCCTCATATACGCTTCAGATCAACTTCTGAATGCATTTCTGCACAAAATGACTGGATTTTGGCCTCCATCACTTACACTGAAAGCACATTTGAATAGGGATTTTTTAATATTGGGCATGTGTTGTTCTTAAGAAAGACTTGAAAAATTATGAACCTGCCCTCTAATGTGCTTTATGATATTTCATCATCCGACTATTACACATAACTAGCTGTGACCTTTATGTCACCTTATATTTTGGTCTTTTCATTTCCTCTGGTGGGCTATATCATTGTAACACACCTCGGTATGACTGTTATCGTCTCAAATTAATGGTACATCTCATGGTGTTTTTCTTCTAATTACTCCATATATGTCCATATAAAGTCTATTATGTATTGTCAATTGATTAACACAATTCTGTAAACTGATAAATTAGTCAATTTTTTAGTGTTCCTTGGCCATATGTTTAAAAAGGCAGTGTCACTTGCTGCTGAAAAATGAATACTTCAGTGTTTGGAGCATGCAACTGTAACACACAGTCTCATATTCTATCACTATTACACTCACATGGCAGTAATGATGTAGATATTCCTATAAAAGGTTTATAATGACTACATGGGGGACTTCATTAATGAACCTTTACCTTGAAGCTCGGTACACACACCGCTGTTATTTCAATGACATTTTGCGTTGTATGTGTGGGCCTGTAGCGTCCTTTGAACACGCTGTTGATGATTCACACACACACACACTGTTAATTCTTTGTTCTAAGTTGATGAAGTTGTTTTCTGTGAAGTCACCGTTCAATGATCCAACATGGGTAGTTTATGTAGAAACACTCACAGGAACATCTAATGACGCTCTTCCTTTTAGATCTGATGAAACTCTCCCAGAGGTCAGACAGGGGTCAAAAGTTCATCCAAAAAAAAAAAAAAATTGTTGCTCATCAGATCAATGCGAAGATCCAGAATTCATGAGTTTTTATTGTCAATATATATATATGTATGTATGTATCTCTCAATGTGATCTGATAATTAACACTAACAGACAATAATTCTCATTTATGGCCAGAAAAATACAAAAGACGCTCACAATGACTCATCACTCAATATTTAATAAAAATAATTTCCAACAAAAACACACATTATATTCTTCAGCATCTATTAATTATATACTTTGTGAAATTTTCTAAACATTTAGTCAGTTAGAGTACCTGTTAAACTGAACTCAGAATAAAATCAATTAGCTGATACTGCCCCCTAGTGACTCACTGAAGACTGAGCTCGGACCGGATAGAAACACATACAGTACCAGAACTTGAATGAATGAACCTCGAATGAGAAACTGTGACCAAACTTTTAACTATTACTGTATATCATCATCATGTGGAAGCTTAAGTAGACTATGAACCTCAAGTTGCAGGGAATACACTGCTGTATTCAACAGTCTCTGACACAACATATCACACATTGATCTTGCTGGACTCCACTGCCCTATTTCTTTACCCTGATGACTCCACAATAGAAATCCTAGTAGTTCCAAACCTAGATACACCCAGATACTACTACCTGACAAATACCCGGGTGACCTGGTCTAATATCCTGTATGCATGCAAAACCTGTCCTGCAACACATTAAGATACAATGAAGTTGGGAGGTGCCCACCACATAACAAGAACAACGTGCAAAAATGACAGTTGGTGCACTGGTTGGTAGCTTTGCTAAGAGTAGTCTCCCTCAGGACTTCACACACATACAAACACAATGATATACAGTATATGTAGTATCACTATATAATGCACATTACTGTATATACTATATAAATCACTTATGTGTTATGAAGTCCCAAAGAGGGCCACTTTGATGAAACTATATGAAGTTTTGCAACTGCCACCTCAGCCTCACAATGGACAGTTTAAAAGCAGAACCACAAACAACGTTATCTTTTTTTTTTATTCCACACTCTCTTCTTTCTTGTCAAAACTTGGCTCCTACATTACCCACAATGCAAGTTGAGATTCTGACATGTTATGCTAGTAGCGGCTAACGTAGCCTCAAGCAGAAATAAGGAGTCTGGTAAACTCACTTCTTTCTAACTTCACATCATCAGATTTTTTTTCATAGTCTTCAGCCTCGATTGACGTTGTATCGAATGACATCACTCGAGGCAGTTACCAGATTTCGTGCAGCTCCCTCTGGAGCCACAAAAGGCTTTATGCTACTTAAAGAGAGCATTCTCACACATCGATCACTTTGTAGGATGAGGGGTTCATCTTTCAGGCAACAGGCAACAGTCAGCTGACCTTTTGGCCACTTTAAACTCTGATTGGTCTTCATCTAAGGCCACAAAATTGATCACCGTCCCTGATTTACCATCATTTACACATCAATCAGCAGTTCTAAGGCATTCAATGATAAACATTATGCAGATGAGGTGATCGCTTTCTGACTGATAAGATGGATTTTGTCGTCATCCTGGCCAGAAAGGTCAACTTCAGTCCATTTCATCCTTTGTCTTGTGAGTCGTCCGTCACAAGTTACTCTTCCATTTGACGTTCTGTGAGGATTCATTCACTGAAGAAAAAAAGTTTACATTTATAGTTTAGGAGTAGAGCTGACAACGAGTTCAAGGATGCTTACATGCATGGCGAGATACGTCTGATTTGGTTACGTTGACCCTTTAACCTTTATCTAAACTGGCACTGATCACATGACTTACCCAGGCTGATCTTGCCTTCTTTCTCCAGTTTCTTTAAGTGATGGACCAGGTTGACATTAGCTGCTTTATGCAGGTATTCAGGGGTGTCCTAGAAGAGAAGCACAGCATTTGAGTACTGTTGGTTTCCATAGACTTATCCTAGTTTTAGTATAATAACTTTACTTGTGTCTGTTTCCACTAAAACCCAAAAAGCAAATATGGCGCCTAACAAGCTAACCAGGAGTCACAGAGACAATATTTTACAACATCCTTTAGCTCTTTTCAGGCTGGGAAAAGCATCAGAGTCACAAAGGGGTTTTTGTCCCGACCTTGTAGACGATCTTAACGAGCTCCATCGAGGAGAAAGGCTTTCCTTCTCCGGTCTGAATGGCCGTCAGGATCTGCTGCTCTCTTTGGTCCCGGTGGCTGATGTAGTGTCTGATCTTGGAGCCGGCATCCTGAACCACGGGGCCGTGACCTGCACAGAGAACAGCGGTTTTCCTCCAAACACCTGAAAGACTTATTCAACGGACGAGCCTCAGACGGACATTCATCTGTTTAAAAGGGAATAATGTGTAATGTATCTTTCAAGTTTGATTTTCATTAAACAATCTGACTGAAGAAGCCTCTTTGGTTAGCTTCCTGTTCGCTGGATGTGGCTTTGATTGACAGGATTGAGCCCCGGAGAACAAGAACTATCGGTTGAAGCTTTTATTTTGAAAGGAACTATAAGTAAAATAGAAAATAAATTGAGAACAAAGCCATTTATCATACAAAATTTTTGTAAATGGAGTATTTGGTGGTTTCACAACAATAATCTGAATTAACCTCACTCACCAGGGTAGATGAGTTCAGCCTGGGAGTCCAGCAGAATCTTCAGGGATCTCATGTAGTCATAAAGATCCTCAAACACGGCCGTGCCTTCGCCCAGGATGCAGTCTCCGGAGAAGAGGGCCTGCTCCTCTTCCAGCAGCAGGGCCATGTGGTCGTCTGTGTGGCCCGGAGTGAACAGCACTCTGGGGGAAAAAAAGATAAAACATAAAACTGCTGATATCTACTGGTGTCTTTACAGCAGCCCGGAAACAATTCGATCAAAAGTTTACTACATAAACTCAGCTTGCATATGAACTGAACTGACTTAAGTGTCGCCCCCTCCGTCTGGACCACGTCTCCATCCTTTAAGTACACGAAGCTTTTGTTTCCGGTCGTCTCCCCGACCTGGCTGGAGCGAGGCAGTTTGCTGACTCGGACCTCAGAACCTACAGGAGGGAAAAGACGAAAATGAATGAATGAAACTTTATAATTCTTTAAAATGCGCTTTTAAATTCTCTTATTTTATCTCCATCAAATTTTGACCTGATAACGGCTCTAGAGGAAAAGTCAGAGGATCACCAAAGTCATCAGTCGAGTAGATTTTGCGATATTTCACTGGTTACATGAAGACTTTGACCTGTTAGTGGCACTAGAGGAAAGTCATTAGGATTCATCCTCTGGGTAACTTCCTGTGTTAAATGTCATTCCAATTCATTCGATTGTGAGACATGTCACACACACAGAGACACACACACACAAAAAAAACTCCCACATTAACCTGCTGGTGGTGCTTCATGAAAAGTCAGGGGGTTCATTAAAGGTCATGACCACGATTGTCTGTACAGATCTGGCCAATGGCTGTTGAGACTGTTACAAACCAGCCACAGATCTCACTGTCAGTGAGCAGAGTTAAAGGGTTTCTGTGATGCTGAAGGAGTTTCTAGAGTTGCAAGGCTCTTAAATTATCTGTATGATTTTTTTAAATTAAAGAAAAACAACAGAAACAGAAAGTTATAAAGCCTAAATATCGTTCAAACACATGAACCACTGCGAAAACCACTGTTTTTGGACAATTCACCGCATTACAAAGGCATTCTGATGATATTATTCTCCCCCCCCCCCCCCCCCCCCCCCCACACACACACACACATATATACGCCGCCCTCACCGGTGATGTCCCTGCAGATGTCCTCCACCCCGCCCGTGTGATCGTGATGCCAGTGTGTGACGATGATCTCCTGGATGCCGGCGTTGAACTGCTTCAGCGCCTGTTTCAGACTGCTGATGTATTCGGGTACAGCAGGCTCCCCGGTGTCTATCAGCACTCGTCTGACACACACACGCACACACACACAAGAATAGTCTGTTAAACTTTCAAAGTGCTACAATCAATGTATGCAACATGTCATAATAAATTAGATTTTTATACTGGGTCTATCCTTTTGATTCTTCATTTCTGTTTCAGTCTTATTTTATACACTCTTCAAGCAAGCAAACTGTAAATTTACAGCACTTTGGATGGAATTTGGTGAGACGCACTTACGTACCAGTACAGTCCATAAGTATTATGAGCTTGATGTTGTTAAAGTATTGCAGTAAAAGTAGTGGTTTGGTCCCCCTGACTGATATATTATTATATATGACGTCATTAGATTATTAATAGTGAAGCATCAGTGTTAGAGCAGCATGTTACTGTTGTAGCTGCTGGAGGTGGAGCTAGTTTACACTACTTTATATACAGTTAGCTAGTTTAGTCCACTGGTTCCAAACCTAGGGGTCGGGGCCCCTCCAAAGGGTCAGCAGATAAATCTAAAGGGGTCGTGAGATGATTAACGGGAGAGGAAAGAAGAAAAAACAAAGTTTCAGTTTTTGAACTTTCTCTCTTATCTTTGATTTTGGCTGAAATGTTGGATCATATTTATTGAAATGAAAGCATGTGAGAAGTTTAGAGGGAAAAATCACTATTTGGTGGAGCTGTTAACAACTCATAGACATGTGAAGTGTGACCCCGACTACACACTGCTTGTTGTAAGACGTCAAAAGCCAAAAAAAAGGTTGGAAACCACTGGTTTCATCTTTAACAATGTGTTGTATTTTAAAAGCTTGTTATATTATCCATTGTGTCAAATCTTCATCTGAGAAGTAACAGAAGCTGTTAAATAAATGTAGTGGAGCAGAAAGTACAATATTTCCCTCTGAAATGTAGTGGAGGAAGTAAAAAGTGGCATCACATGGACTTAAGTAAAGTATTCTTAGTTACTTTCCACCACTGCAAAAAAAGCAAAAAGGCAAACCGAGGACTCTCTGGACATCAACCTTTTACTGTCATGTTCTGTTTGTTTGTTTGTTTGTTACCAAAAGGCAAATAAGTCGTTTCTAAGTGCAGGTATTCAGCAATAATAAAATATATTTAAAACAACCTTCATTTTGCGGACATTTTTAATATATTATATTCACTATCTGCTTTGTCACCTTTTCCCTGTGCCGACCAGGTAAGTGTTGGTTCCCTGCAGGGTCATCGGTCCAGGATTACAGCCCAAAACCCGAACAACTCGGGCAGACAGCTGCTCTATCCGAGGAATAATTGCACTCATAGTTAGAACCGATCAAATGTTGGCTACAGAATAAAATAATAACACATATAAACAAGCAGGAGGCCAGTAAACCCAGTCAAACAGGAACTATAACGGAAACCGCGTGTAAACAACGCTGACTTCCTGTATCATCCAAAGCAGCCTTCAAAATAAAATACTTCCTTTAACCGTCAGCTGCGGGTCTGAAAAGTGAAGCGAAACCGGAAGTGACTTTAACCTGGATTCTCTGTAAATGCCAGCAGGGGGCGACTCCACTAGCTGCAAAAAAGAAGCCTAAAACCTATTATATGGAAATCTATGAGAAAATTATGGAGGATATTTTTTGGTCATAATTAAAATTAAAAGTCCAAATAGAAAATTAAAAGAGGTCAAATTAAAAAGACAATTATTTTATTACACTACTTGGAATAATCAGGCCCCGATTAAACTTAAAAAAGCAAAAGGCAAATTGAAAATGTAAAGTGACAATGAAAAAAAAAAGTGACATTTAAAATGCAAAAGTTTAAATGGAAATGCTCAAATCATATTGAAAGTTTAAAGATTACAAGAGTGTGTGACGTCACAGTGGCTGCACCCATTATTATTATTATTTTTTTTTTACAGCCTATGGCTTTAACATGGGTCAGAGATGATGAGAAAGCTTTACTATGTGTTTAAATCAATGGTGTTTTTATTTGTGTGCGTTTATTTAATGCTGTATTTGTATTTCTACACTGCACTGTTGAGTATTGACAAATACATTATTCCATTAAAACACAGATCATAACTCAATTATTCACACAAAACCTACATACCACTTGTTTAACGCACTAATGCTTGTTTTTCTGATTGTTTCTTAACATCAAATACATTGATTTTGTGATTATTCCACACTAAAATAATCTCACTTTCACTGCAGCAAGAAAAAAAACAATGTTAATTTTTTTTAGCCTCCTTTTTATATGATATGCTTGTTGCTGCATTGCTCTGCTTAATCGATTTATATATATATTATTTATCTTTACACATAATGGTAAACACATATATTCCTTTTGATCACAATCAAATAAAACCTGCTGAGGAATATACACCCGGGTAGTGCTGCTACAAAAATAAAAGCACCTACCAACCAGGCCAAGAACTGAATAAACCCATTACAGGTTATTTACTGAATATCTGTCATATGAAATGTCCTTACAATACTAAACATATAATGTCAGTAGCACCAGCTGAACACTTGGTGGGGCCAGTGTCCAGTCTGGTAACAGCTGAATTACCTCTCACTTCATCTGGGAGACTGTGGCACTTTACAAAAAAAAAAAAATATTAGAACGATGCTGGATTATCGGCATTTCACAGGATGAACATTTTTATTGCTTGGTAATGATAATGATGCTTGCCAACTCCTCACAGTTCACCCTCAAATATCAGAACTATTTGGTGTAATGACTGTTGTTATTGCCCTCATTAATCCTGAAAGTTTAAATGGGTGTTTTTATTACACTTCAAACTGAGGAAACCAAAAAAAAAATCATTAAGCGCTGTTTATCCACATTCGTAAAAACTACCATCTGAATAGCTGATGTTTAATAAGGGGTTAATGAAAAATCACAATATTATTAAAGAGACACTCAAGCTGAGAATGATTTCAGGAAGATTTTTTGGGGGGATATTCTGAAGGAGTTGGAGGAAAAATACTACTCTAATGTTCTTGCTATGCTTAAGAGAGACTAGACTACCATCCTAGATTTATAAAAGCACAAAAACAGTGAAACCACCGTCTAAAAAACTTATACGACACATGATGTTAAAGGTTAGGTTCCCAATTTTACAAGTCTGTCTTAGATGTCACGCCCCTGTAAGGACACCGAAAGAGGTTTTTTCCTTGCTGTGATCATTCCTCCTGCCCAAAGTTGATGTGAAGCATATATGAGGCTTCAATATAGTCTGAGTTGGTCCTATCAAGTCATTTACAGTCTTTTTTAGTATCAAATTCTCCTCTTTGTGTTTCCCTGTTGAGCTGCAGGTGGAAGTATAGAAACAAAAAGAGGGACTTTGGCACTAAAAAGACTGTAACGTTGAAAGATATCTACTTGATTTGACTCATTTTGGGGCGACTGAAGTTTCATATTAGCTTCAGATAAACTTTTAAATACATTTTTGTACAGAAGCAGGACTGTAAGACGTATGATAAGAAGTTGTGATTGAAATTAGTCCCAATATGTTAATAAATTAATGAATAAATCAGTTTCTTGTTCACTTTTACATTGGTCAGTACTGCTCAGATGCAAACCATTCGAATTGAACATCCAGGAAACTCTCTAACTTACTGTCAGTGAATTGCTGCCATCTTGTGGGCAGACTTTCAGAAATACATCTAATCTACTCCAAGCTGTGTGTTTGTGTGTATGTGTGTGTGTGTGTCTGAGGGGGAGAGAAATAGTTCCAATATGTATATATAACTACAACAGGACTGTCTGTTTTTCAAGAGCTTTTCCTGACTGCAGGCAGTAAGTCAATACTGAGTCAATCACTCTGATCACCCTCGGCCCCTTCAAGATGGGAAAACTCCCAGAGGAAGAACGGACAATGATTAGCGACGATGATGTCACGGTTTCACTGTCATTTTCAGTAAATGTGTCGAGATTGACCGAGTGTCTTGTTATGTTTGGAGAGCAAAACCCCAAAGCAATATGTTGCAGATACTTGAAACTCTCAAATTAAAAACACTATTTCGAGAGCATCTTGCATCCTCACAATCAGACCGTACGTGTTGATCTCTTTCTATAACGAACAGAGAATCTCTTACAGATACTGTGACAGGATCTCAATTCGAGAGAGGGGAAAACGTGGGCGGCACGGCACGGCACGGCACGGCACGGCAGGGAAAGTTCCAAACAATGGTGTGGGACGTGGAAGCTGTGGGAGACGCTCCACAGTGACCAATTATACCTGAGATTGAGCGTGCTTCTAATGTAAATAAATGTAAATGACAGCTTGTTGTTGTCACTGATAAGATAAAAAAAAATCCCTCAGAAACAGTTGCTGATCCTCTTCATGAACGATAGACTGAATGAGGAGGGAGAGACGTCGACTCAAGCAAATCAGTGGCATATTTGACTGCATTCATGATGTATTTCCTGTTGGTATAGCATCAGGAGGGCAGCAGAAAATGCTGGGAGGGATCATTTAACCCGTGTCAACCACCAGGATGTCAGTTAGGAAGCGGGAAGCAGGAGGAAGGCCGGTATTCCTGACGATAGCCAGATTATGCTATGGGGTCCCAGGTCAAAAGTTTGTTGTTGGGCACCTTTTGACTCCCACTATGCATGGTAGACCTGAAATGAATGGTTGATTAGTTGATTAGTCAACTAATTGGCACACATTATTGATAACTGATTAATCGGTTAAGTCATTTTTTGAGTAAAAATGCCCAAAATTTGTCTTCTCAGGGGTGAATGTTTGCTAGTTTTTGCAGTTTTCCGTGATATTAAACTCAACAACTTTTGGTTTTTGACTGTTGACTGTAAACTTCAGAGAATAATGATCAGCATTTAATAAAAATCTGACATTTTATTGACAATAAAAAATAGTTGTTAGTGACAACCTTGTGCCTAGACCTTCTGTGCATTTGATAAAACACACCTTTACATCAAATGAACACAACATAAACTAAATTAACTAGATTTTCAAGACCTCATAAAGACCAGGATCTCACACCAAAATAGATGCAAAAAAATACCATTGTGTTAGTGTCTTTGCTGCTCACTATTGCATAAACTATTAAGTGTCTATTGTCAAAAATCAAATCAAAACAACTTTATTGTCCATTTTGTTGCATAAAAGTAGACGTTTGTATTCAGCTTTCATGACAATCAACATCAATATCACATCATATGTCATGAAAACGGCAAGTAAAGATCATTTAAGTGCACTATATTAGATGCAACTTCTTAAAAAAAAAGCAAGGAATAAATTGCGAAAAATGATCTGAAATAATTTAAAACCAATTTAAGAAGAAGTGCCAGATAGATGAGATTCAAAACAATATTGGCATGCCCATTAATTACTGATTAAACTGATGTATAGCATTAGGGATGAATGATTATTTACAGTATAGATAATTTCTCTTTGCGCAGGGGACTCTGTACCAACAGCTGAAAGTGATGATTCAGTGGACGGAATAAATCCTCCAAGATTTATTCTTTCATTTATAAAGGCAGCAGCGAAATGAATAAATGAGTTAAATGCTGACATCAGCATGCTGACACGCTCACAATGGCAGTGTAAAAATGATCATGTTTAGCAGGTATGTTGACCTTGGTCGTCATATTTTGTTTACTGTTTTTAGCATGCTAACATCTGCTAATAACTTAGGCTGATTTGCAGCAGATTAAACTTCTTAACTGATGACTTTATAAAGTCTGACCAGGATCCCCAACAAGTTTCCACCAATTTATATGGCAATCCAATCCAATGTTGAGCTATTTCAACCATTTCTGAACCAAAGTGGTGGTCAAACTGACAATAATCAGACTAGAAACCAACAAAAACAACCAAAAAAAAGGGAATAAGACAAAAAATAAATGTATTTTTGGGGTGTTTATTGTTAGGTTGGTGGATGTTATAGCATGGAAAAGTCAGTTAAGATGGTAAAAACCAATTGGTAAAATGTCATTGTGTATTAAATGCTTATAGGCTATTTGGCTTGTTTTCCATTTAATCCCCTTACCAATACATCACTGAATATTACATCTTTCGAAAATACATCAACTACAGTCCTTTATGAGGGGGGGGAACACAACAGATGATCTTCTCCAACAGGCTTTACATTATGTTGAACCCATTAGTTCTCCTCCTCAGTGCATTGCCGGTAATCCTACATGCATTACAACAACGCCAGATCGATGCAGTCAAATGAAGCCATGAAGTGGATCAAGTCGTGGCAGTAAAGCGCCTCACGGGGACCCACACATCCTCCTTAATGCCTTGTTTGATATTTGTCTCCAATAAATCGTGACCCATAAAAAGGGGTGTAAAAAAAAAAGAAGAAAAGAAAGAAAAGAAAAGGGGGGCGAGAGGATTTCAGCTCTCTATAATATTTACAGGTAGAATAGGTGGAGGAGACATTATTTCCCTAAATGAAATAGATCCTGACATCTGGGCGTCCAAGGGCCCCATCCTCCTCTCTCTCTCTCTCTCTCTCTCTCTCTCTCTCTCTCTCTCTCTCCCTCACTCTCTCTTTGTAATTACACGACATAATGGTGGTGCAGTCGGCCCGTAATCTCCCATTATAATCAGTCTCGGCTGCCTCCACTCGCTCTCCACCACGGCTTCTAATTCAATATAAATGCAAATGACTGGGGGAGAAAGAGAGAGAGAGAGAGAGAGAGAGAGAGAGAGAAGGAGGGAGGGAGTGAGGAGAGGAGTCAGGAACAGTATAGAGTGTAAATGTGGGAGTCTGATCTCACCACAAATCCGTACTTATATTTACGAGAAGTCATGTAAGTCTTTATAATAATATGTACAAATCGAATGTGGAGTGCGCTGGTGGAGTATTTTTTTTTTATCATTAAACGTTAAATTTTACAGCATGTAAGCAAAACTTTATTGGATTCTCCACCTCAAACTCTGACCCCAAGAAGATTGGTTCACCCCCCCAAAAAAATTAATTTCCCCCACTTACCTCTAGTCTTGTCTTGCCAAAGAGATATGGATTTGGTTTCATTTGTCTAGGGTTTGAGATATCTGTCCCTGAGATTTCAAAGTCCTTGCAACAGAGGTGAAAAAGAGAACATGAACATGTCCAGTTTGCAGCAATTTCCTTTTGAATCAAAGGGTTTGCAAGCTTATACATTTGTTTTTTGCAACTTCTCAGATCAGATTAAATTGCTTTTGAATCATATTTACTATTATTATCATCATTAACGGTTCCTGTTTTCTTGTTCTTCAGAAGCGCTAATTCACCATGTTGTTATTCTACGTTTGAGAAATCACACATTGGATTTTAAATATACCAAATAATTGCCTCAGGGCTCCGAAACTCAAACATTCAGACAATGAAAACTGTTGATAGTGGATTATGTATAAGGATGGTGGAGTCCTCAGCAGAAGAAAAGACAGTATTAGTTGTTTTTTTTTTTAATGCTTAAAGCGATTTTAAGTTTTCCTCAAGAGTGACCTCTAGTGGATGGTTGGATGATTTGGATATCAGAAACTACCATCAGTCAGTTGGTTGGTTGTTGGTTTCTTTTGAGTTATACCAAAGAAGTGTTACTGTACTGTAATGGCCACAATTTAAACAGCCTCTTTTGTCATTTTATGTTGTGTAAAGACCTGTTGTTTTATGGACACAGGTTTTTGGAAAGATACGTTTCTGATTTTTTTATGTAATTTTTCACTGCTGTGTAAAAAAAAGTTGTTTTTTTTTTAAATGTAATTGTGGTGAACTGTTTCTTCAAAGTTGAAAACCATTGTTGTTTCATCCGCATAGAGAGATGAGACGTTGCTACAACAAAAACATATGATTTACAGACTATAAATGACAAAGGAAACACTCTATCACTCTAACAGCATGTCAAGATAAGAGGGAGGATTTTACTTTGAAAGGACGAGATTGTTGTTGTTATTTGATATGTTGTAAATGATTACTGTTATATGCGACAGTGTCAGCACACAATGAGACATTACATCTACATTTATAACATGATTGCAGATTTAGCTAATACGTCACAACTACAGGTGCGTTACAAAGTCGTGTTTTCAGCTCATTTTAAGATTGCAATTTTAAATCCAGCTGAATAAATTTGATAAAAAGAGATGATATAGATCGTTATTATGTGAAATGTAGTAAATAATTTTTGGTTTATTTAGAAGAAGACTGTTGTGAAAACTGTTATAAAGTTAGGTACATTACAGCCCGCAGCTAAGCGAGAAATACTGACTGAGGAAACTTCAGATAGCAACATTTTTCTATAATTAATCCATATAATATTGCATTTTGGAATGAAGTCCTTCATCTGTCATGTTGGCGTTAACAAAAGATGATATCGAGTTAATATAAAATTCAACTCATATGAAAGATCCCACTGAACATGGCACCTTTGATACCTGCAAAGTAACTGTGAAAAATCTCATCGCAGCTTCAAGTCCGCGGTGAGAAATGAGGCAATATATTACTAAACTGTATCGCAATTCATAATTCAAAATGCTGCGTAATTAACTTTCTCCTCCGGAGCCTTAATGTGATACTAAATTAAATAAGTGCAGGGAGAGAGAGAGAGAGAAAGAGAGAGGGAGAGAGAGAGAGAGGGAAATATTAATTTAGAGCACGAGGGAGCAGTCAGAGTCAGAGTAGAGATTGCGCGAGCAGCAGCAGCGGTGATGAGAGGTTACGAAAGTGGGGAACAAAGAGTGAGAGTTAGAGGAGAATAAGAGAAACAAACTAGAAAACATGTTTGTTTTGTTAAAGCTCTCTATTTGATTACTTTTTTTCATGGTGAAATATTCCCTCAAGGCGTGTTTTCATACATAAAAAATACTCTGCTTGGTGTAATAATTCGTGTCTGATATGGATTTTACACCAAAAAAAGAAAAAAAGGTTCAATTACCTGGTTAGAAATTCTAAAAAAAATAAAAAAATAAAACAGATCTACTCCTTGAGGAATCTATGAATATGCAAATATTCTTCATTTAAAAAGTTTAAGATGTCTCCTGCTTCATGGGAAAAGTAGATTCACACAATGTTTGTGCACCTGGAGGCTTCAAGTTCCCACATCACACTTGTGAAAGTTGAATACTGGACCATGATCATAACTTTTTCTCTCTAAATGCACTTTAACGCACCGTGCTGCTGCCGGACTGCTTGTTCTCTTTTTGTTTTGTTTTGTTTTTATCTTGGGATTTATATGTTTTTTATCATTACTTTTAAATGGATTTTTTTTTTTAAAAAGGTATACAGTATGTCTTTATCTTTTCTGCTGTTGTTGTTGTTGTTGCACTGCTGTGGGCTGAGAGTAACAGCATTTCATTTTTTTTTGTGTGTGTGTCTATGCAAATACACAAGGCAATAAACTAAATCTTGAATCTTGAATCACAAATTGCACCCTTAAATACATCGGTTTAACTCAGATTTACTGTATCATGAGCACAGAGAAAGTCTCCCTGCAGCAGATAAAACACATCTTTGAGTGAAGGGAGGCTTTAACTTTAACTTTGTTTTAGCGTTTAAGGAGGTCTGATGCTTGAAAAAAGCGACTTTGTACCAAATGTTATACAGAAAAAGGTGTTTAAACATGATCTGAACGCCTAAATATGAAGTTTTGAACTCACCATTATAGAGAGAGATGAGATGTGATGTGATGATTGATTGCACAAGTTCTCTGTTCTGTTTGTTTTTACACATGAAAAGTGAAATTTGTCTTCACATATTGAATGTACATTAATTTCATTTAATCACTGTGAATTTAATCCTCTAAAGTTTATTTTTCAGTTTTAATTTTAACACCGTCTCTTATGCCTTAACGAGGAAAGTATCAACTGAAATGTCTGAAATATGGAGATGATGGTTTTTTTATAAAGCTTATATATTTTCTTAATATATTAACAGATATTTCAAGCGTGTTCAAGGTTTTTCAAGCTATTTCTCAGTCATTAGATTTTCATATAAAGGCCTTGCAGCAGTTATAATCAAACTAAACCTACATGAACCAGGCCTCAAAACGCATAAGCTAAAAACAATGAAAGGCTATAAAGAAAATATTTGTGAAATTATAATAAAGACAAGGCTACAAGACTAAATAAACATAAACGGAACTGTTAAAATTTGTGAATATAAGCTGTATTTTTCAGGCTTTTGTGACAGTAAATATAATATCTAATCAAAAAAAGGCAATTTGTGGACATCAGCTTGGGCTTTAGGGTGTATTTTCTGGCGTTTTATAGACCAAACAACTAATCGATTTATCGAGAAAATGAGCAGGTTAATGCATCAATAATGCAGCCCGACTGTGTTGCACAAACTAAATGAGACAAGCATCATCAGGTCGTCATCTAGTCACGCTCTGAATTACAAATCAAGTCAATACAAAAGAATTGCAGTGACATCTTATGGTCATTTGGGATAAAGCAGACAGACAGACGGAGACGGAGGAGACAGATTGATGTTCAGACAGACAGAGAGAGAGAGAGACAGAGAGAGATAGGACAGTGAGCTGGTGTCTAACACTGTCTGATTTGGAGGCCGGCCAACTAGGGGAAAACTGTCAGACACTGGCAGGAAGCTGCTGATTAATCTGAGCAGTGATGGAGAAAAAAATCCTGAGAGAGCTGCGAGGCAATGTGTGTGTGTGCAAGTGTGTGACACAGAGAGAGAGAGAGAGAGAAGAGGAAAGGACAAGAGAGCGATAGAGGAAGGTAGAAAGTATGACAAGTACCGACAAAAGGGGAGAAAGAAGGAGAGAGAGAGAGACATTTATTGTTACGTTATACTGTAGATATTTTGTATTACTTTTATTCAACTGATTTGGCAGTGCTGCTCATCCAACATTCATGCCAATAAAGCAAATTGAATTGAAATTGTATTGAATAAAGGGAGCGGGGAGAGAGAGAGTGGGAGCGAGAGGGGAAATAAAGGACAGAGCAGATGGGAGAGACGGAAAGGAAAGAGAGACACGAAAAAAAGATGGAGAGGTGAGAGACTAAAATGGGGGGAGAGAACGGAGGGTATGTGTTGTAAAAAAAAAGGTGGAGAGGTGCGAGATATGAGAGGAACTCAGGAATGATGAGTCGGAGAGGGAAGAGAGAGAGCGAGACAGGAAGTTTGGTGTTTACTCACTAACAGGTTTGCTCTTTATTTCGGCACACATCCAAGCATCAAGCAACACCTATTTTGACAACACGTCAACTTTTAAAAAAAAAAGATTTGCACGCCTCACTCCTGCCACTCACATTCATTTTTTAGGTGGAAAACAGAAGGAGTGATGGGCAAACCAGTTGCAAACCAGTGAAGTGGACTGTGGGTCTATTTAGAAAACCGAAATGACGACATTTCTAATATTTTCGGTGCTAATTCAAGTATTATCCATCCAAGCTGCAGTGGCAGGTAGTCCAGATGTTCTTCTTCCCTGTCATGTCCTCCAGCTGCTCTTGGGGGATCCTGCAGTGCTCCCAGGGCCAGATGGGACATAAACACTCCAATGTGTTCTTGGTCTGCCCTGAGGTTTTCCTCCAGTTGGACGTGTTTGGAATACCTCCAGAAGGAAGCATCCAAGAGGTATCAGATGCCTGGATCACTTCAGCTGGCTCCATCCATCTGAAGTCCTTCTTGATGTCCAGACTCCTCAGCTTACCTCTAAAGACAGTAAGTGGTTACTTCCTCCATCTCCCATGGTTCCCACTGTAAACCCAGTGGCAGCGGCGGAGTCGGCTCAAGTTGATGTTGTTTGAACATAATCAATTCTCTTCCACAGCTCACTTTGTGATTAGTTAAGGACCGAGCCCATCTAAGGGCGAGGGCCCTGTTGTATTTCATGTGTTTGTTTCTTTCTTTATTATTGAGCCAAATTTAGATAAAATGTAAAAATGAACCCCGAAAGTGCCAAAATGTACTCATAAGTGCCATGTGCTAATGTTATAGAGAGATCGAAATCATATGCAGACACCCTTGACGTAAATCCAACAGGAAGTCCGCCATCTCCCTTTCGAAATAAGACTTTGCCCTAGTTTTGGACTCCGAACAAACACTATCTCCTCCAAGGGCGTTAATAGTATCGGCTTCAACCTTTGAAACATGACTTATGACACTGTGCTGAACAAAAGTTGTTAAAGACTTTGTAATAACTCGAACGGTTTGGAGTTTATAAACCCTGAAATTTGAAGTGCCACATTGCACCTTACAATGTAATCCAATGGGGAGGCAATCTCTGGGCATGGACTTTGTGTCAAACTGAGGCTTCTGACGTCTAAATTCTGAGTCTGACCACTTTCAAACTTGTATCAATGGATTCACAACAAAATTTCCTACAAAAATATGATTTTTAATGTAAGATTTGGCCAAAGTCATGGGATTTATGAAGATATTTCACAAAAAGTGTACTCTAAAATCCTCCTGCTCTCCAGCTGCTCCAGGTGATGTCACTCCCTCAGTGCTGTGAAACATTCCGCAATACACACTCATTATAAAATCACAGGAGGAGCAAGAAAATACTTTAAAACTCACACTGATATCTCAAAAACAGTAAAAGATAGAAAACACATGTGAATTCAAGATTTGTAGGTCAAAGTCTCATGATTCATTTAAAGTTCAAATGAAGTTTGTATCTAAAACTATGTGGAAGCAGTAAATGTTCGAAAAGGTGTGTGTTCGCTCACACTCTCCATTCAAATATATGAGTAATTTTCTGTGTCCAGCTGCAGTTACTTATTGTCTCTACACACCTGACAGTACACATGTCAATCAAACTTTGACCAGGTCATGTGGGTTATTTACTGTAAATAGATTGGATAATTATAAATAATCTAAAGCCTAAAGCTTTCAAGATACCATTAATGGATGTTAAAGGAGGGAAATTTGAATATAATTTTACATAATTTTTCAGTGTTTTACATCCAGAAATCTGTACTTTGATGGGGAGTTCTTGTGGATAATCCTATGAATTTACCAAAGATTACTGTATGAAAACAAGAGTCTTCATTTAAATGAGGCAATTTTAAGGTAGTTCTGTGATCTTTTTCATTTTTTGTGCAGATTTATACATTTAACATTCTAGTGATGTCTTATAATGAGATTTACTTTTTATTTTCCAATGGTTGGACTGTAAAAATTCAGACAATGTCCAAAGTAAATATCTGCATTTTTAAAATAAATCTCTGTAGAACTAAAAGGTTTGTTTTTTTACCGTTATTTCACGGTAAGTGTTTGGCAACTTTTTACTGTCTTCTTTGGGGTTTTTGTTTTTAACAGTGCATGTCATACATCTACAACAATAATTATGTTCTGGGAACTGGGACACTTAACTCCATGCTTCAAAATCCTTTTTTCTTCTCTGAATGCCAGTGCTGTTGACCTCAGCTAACTGAACTGCAAAAAGGCTTTTTTTTGTCGGTTTTTAGGATAATATTTTACCACTCTGCTAGTCAGTGATTTCCAGTACCTTGTAATCTCTGAGGACCTAAACCGACTTCTCACTGAAGCATATTTAAAATTAAAGACATGAAAATAAAATGTCCTTTTTTATGTTTTCAGCTTTCCAAGATTGCTCATTTTTTTTGTTGGTATTCTACACTTAACATTTGGCCAATAAAGAAACAAGTAGAATCTATTTTAATGCGTAAGATGGTGGTAGAAATTTGCTACCTCTTCTCTCGTACGGATGCATTTTCCTCCGCTGGTCGTCATCTGGCCCAGACAGGCTTTCATTACACTGTCATTTGTTTCACCTCTCTCCCCTCTGAAAATCACAGCCAGACAACGCAGAATCCCTTTGAAATGGCACAGCAGCCACCGGCGACCTGAGGCGATTTGCAATTCAGATTCAAATCACCTTGTTGAGAGAAAAGCTTTAAATATTAACTATCCAAAAGTCCGAACGTGATCCTGGATGATTGCGTGTCATGTCAACAGCGAGTTCCCTTTAATTACTTATTTAAAGTGCCGTGGGTGATTCACTCACCTTCATGTAGCCCCGCGCTGGTGCAGAGAGTCAGGTTTTTTTTTTTCCCTCCCTTTAGATGCACTGCAGGAGTTCACCTGTCAAGGGACACGCTGCTATCTGATCTTGATCTAAAGAGTGTGATGCTTTTCTTCCTGTCGTACATTTTGATGGTGGTGGTGTCTTCCCACACACACACACACACACACATAGATGCACATATATGTTCCTGCACGTCTTGTGTGCTACATAAGGCCAAATTACCTTTGGCATTGGCACTAAATGTTGCTGACTATAAGTGCTGCGCTGCTGAATCATCCAATATGAATGTTACTCCCGGAGAGACATTTACACCTACAAGCAATTTAGAGTTTCTAGGTTACTTGCACTCCGTGTTTCTGGATAGAGGGAGGAAACCCCCCTGCATGTGAAAAGGTTTGCAGGGCTGGCACAGAGTGTAAAGTTTCAAAACCTACAGTATATATGAAAACTACTGTAATTTCCAACAATGACAGATAAGGAGAGAGAGACAGCTTTTTGCACGGTGATTCTTTTTAAAGGAATACTCCACTGAAAATGTGCATTTGGAGAATCAAATACTCTCCATCTGTAGGCTTGGAAAGCAGCTCTAAAGCTCTAAAAAGTTTGCAACCCGTCTTGCATACTCATGGAAAAAATTGTAATTTCGACTACAACCCAGAGCTGAAAGCTACAGCTTATGATGATTTAGTATGTAAACATTGTTACCTTGTCTGTACTTAAGCTAATAATTAAGCTGAATGCCTGTGCTCTATTTAATTGAAGCCACTGGTACTGACAGTCTGTAGCTGTGCGGGATAACCTTTAATTTATAAAGTATGCATGACAAACAACCTTTCAGGTGGCGCAGGCTTTTATTACTCTTGATCAGCTGTCTTTGCACATGAACTCGTGCTCACAAGAAGAAGCTTATATTGCAATTTAGCGGCAAAGCATAAGATTGTTTGAAACATAGTCAAAGTATGGGTCAACATAAAAGAAATGGATCATGCTGCATGCAGTTTGAGTTGAGTTTCTATGTATGATTTGACACTTTTTGGGCTTTTACTACTGGTTCATCCTTGAAGTCCGTTGAAAACTGCTTTGACTCCAAACTGATTCCAGCTGCTGTTGTCCGTAAAAGAGCTATAAACTATAAACGTTTCAGGACCACCTTGCAAGTCTAAAGAAGGTATTTGATACTGAAAAGATGGCATATCTCCAGGAACACTGAGTCCTAACCTCTCCAGCAGGACATCTAGTGCTTCAGAGTCATCAAGATACATTCCTTAAACATTTATTGTACTTTGCAATTATAATATTGTTTTATTCCGACAATTCGATGCCACCAAAATCCAGCAGTACAGGAACGATCCCCTCCATTCACCTGAGGGAACTAAATCACATTACAAACAACCTCTCCTGATCCTGATGATAGGGAAGCCATTTTGACTGAAAAGCTCCCCTCCTCCTCCTCCTCCTTCTCCTCCTCCTCCTCCTCCTCTCTTAGTTTGAAGATTGCCTGGCACTGAATGAAGAATGAGCTGCATCAAGCTCACCAAAAAGGCAGGTGAGTTAAGCCTCACTTTTCATTCTTCCATTTAAGCCCAGTGAATGAATCTCCAGATAATTCTCACACCTTTGGCCTCGGGAATTGAAAAGCCCCCCGCGCGTCTGCAGGAAGCGAGGCCATATTGGATCTGGGAAAAGGGCCCCAGACGCCATTACAGCTCATTTAAAGTTAAAGATGGAGCTTTTTCTTTTCTTTTCTTTTCTTTTTTTTTGCCCTGGGGTGTATATAGTCTGCTCAGAGCGGAGGATTGATATTAGCTGATAGACAGGGACCCCTTTAAAACCGTGCAGTGGTTCTGTGAGATGGACGGCGGAGTGAAACTGACTTCATATTTTTAACTGGAGGATTTTTTTTTAACATACAAAACTTTAAAAAAATCAACATCAGATATAACTCTAAATAAGCCAACTGATAGATGAATATGATAAAATGAAATATGGTAACATTTCAAATACACCTTGCGCAGTTTTAAAGTTTTTTTTAGATGTATTTCTTCTAAAGTTTCAGGCAGTTATTGGTTTCCATTCAATTCTGTATTGATATGAAAATCAATCGACAGTCTCTTGAAACTTGAAAGCTATTAAGTTTCAGGATTTATGGTATGAGAGCTGATCTCCAAACCATAAAGTGGGGAGATCTGTAGAAATCAATGGTTGGCCTGAAATGGTAGAAAAAACAAAAATACATCCAAACTTTTAAAAACACAACAGCGAGCGTGGTTTGCAAAATGGTTTGTTGTGATGCTAATGATGATTTGATTTGATTTGATATGACTGATTTCAAAGGATGAGGCTGGGATTCTTTTACTTTGTGTTATTATTATTATTAAACATTCCCATTAAAAGACCAAAAGCAGCAATGAACTTATTCAGCTAACTCGTCTATGTAGCCACAGACCGATGTAGCCAAAACTATTTACACCTCGGTACATTTTAAATAGCAAACACACACATTTTTTCCCACTTTCCTCTAATGGTCTTATTATAATTCATCGAATTTTTTTTTAACTTATTATCTGTCTCCCGCCTCCCTGATAATCTGGCCTCATTGTCTTCAGTTGACTGAAGCTGCAGCGTATCCTCCAGAGAAGGTTCAGCTTTACTTCAATTTAAATATTGAATATTTAAATGAGATATTTTCTAGTCCCTTTTTGGAAATGATTGACAAACAGCAAGTGTCATAAATGTCATTTTTTTTCAGTGGTTTGTCTTTTGAACTGACCCTTTAAAAAAACATACAGAGACCATACGATTGTAGTCCAGCGACACGTTTGTCAATTACGATGAATGCGGTGTGAATACTGGGCGACTGAATTTAAAACAGCAGCAGAGTCTGTGTCCTACACGTACTAGTCTACTGTGTGTGTGTGTGTGTGTGTGTGTGTGTGTGTGTGTGTGTGCATTAACCATACAGTGTGTCCTACTTTTCTCCTATGTGTGTGTGTGTCCCAGTGTGCGCTCACTGAGTGCATATGTATGTTTTTGACGATGTGTGTGTGTGTGTGTGTGTGCCCAATCAGCTGTGCGAGGAAACACACCCACTTCCACTCTCCGACTGGTCCCGCTCCAACTGATTGGCTGCCCGGCATCAGACAGACTGGTCCCTCATTGGTCAGCGGGCGAGGAGGCGGCAGTTTGTTGCTGTTGCTAAGATCCTGTTGCTAAGATCCCGGCTGTTGCTAGGAGACATGTGATGCATTATGGATGGTTGGTTTCCTCATGGAGGGGCGAATCTGAAATGCTGATGACTGGAGCCTCCATCACCTCTCTCTCTCTCTCTCCCTCTCTCTCTCTCTCCATCACTTTCTGTCGATCATCCTCCATCACTCTCTTTTTCCATCATTTTCTCTCTAATTCAAATTCAAATGCGCTATATATTGCCGGGTCCCTAATTAAGCACAAAATTTCCTAAAGCAGGTTGTACAAGGTTTTTTTTTTTTAATGTTAATGCCTACTTGGAGAGGACGGATATACCAGGGGGAAGGTGAGTTAATAAAATATTTGCCCTTCCCCCTGGTGATTCAACTCATCAACTCAACTCATCGCTCTGGACAGCAGCATTTTAGCCACTGGCAGCGGCTGCTTCGGTATATAAGGACATTCATTCTTAGCAAAGAGTGAAGCAGGAGCCCCTTCTCTGTAGACTCCTACCATAAAAAACATCAGGTGGATTAATCCCCTTCTCCCCCCCCCCTCCCTCTATAGGGAGTAGAGGTGGAAATGACAAAAATCACTTTTGCTGATCTGAATTGTTTTGTTCAGCAAAAAGATTTGTTGTCACACACACTATGTAGTTCGTTCACTTTTCTTTCTTTTTTTTTGTCCCTGAACTGAGTGATCGCATCCAGCATTCAAATGAACTCCGGTGCACGTCAGTAAGTGAAAGCACCACCATTCGTTACACTGTTGGGTAGTCGTAAGTTCAGTCTGTTTAGGTCTATACACACACACACTCTTTATATGGTTAATAGTTTAGCATCTATTTGCATTTGAGTTATCACATTAGGGCTTTAAATCAGGATGTAACAGGCTGTATACTTTCATACCTTCACTGTTCAGTCCGGTTGAATCAGACTGTGGTTCATTTCCCTCCCTTAATGTCTGTCTGTCTTAATCTGAGCACATCAATCATACTTGGGATCAGACCTTTTTTGAGTAGGTGGTCTTGATCTGGTCCCAAATAAACTCTCATTTGCAGTGGGAACATGATCTGAACCTCCACACAAGACGCATTTTGTTTGCAAGTTCGAGCTAAACTCGCATAGCCAGGTGTGCTTTGCATGCGAGGATGCGGACAAGTGAAATCATCAGTTGCTTGCGGCTCGCCTGAGAGTGAACTGAGGTTGAATTTTTGATATTTGCCAAATAGGAGCTTCTTCGGGACTTTCTATTATGTTCTCCTGCCCCAGACAAAACTAATAAACTGGCACACGGCTTGTGTCGTGATGCATTTTAGTTCCTTTGGATGTTTCACTTCACAAACCAAGGGGGGAAAAGCAACAAGTTCACCAAGTCAGCTGCTATCAACAAAGTCATCAGACCGGAGCTAATGGATTATAAGTTTGAAAATGCCCTTTAGTCACTCACTGAGGAGCCCCACTGCTAAAAGTTAGATTCAATAAAGTTGATTTAGTTTGAAGATGCAGCGTTGGGAATTTGTTCACGCATGTTCTGAAAATCTCTACGAGGGAGGAAGTCCAATTAGTGAAATAGTCGCCTGAAAAGTGACAATAGGGAGATCAATGTTTGACCATTTTCTAAGGGGAAGTGAGACTACTGAAGGTACATCATCGCTATGTATCATTCATCAGCTGGACCTTAAGGTGACTTTTTATAGTCTTGTAAAGTAGCTGCAGTTCAGCTGAACTTGTGCTTTCTTTGATGGAGCGAGTGCTTTGAACTAAGCAGCATGTTTTGACCCCTAAAACAGTTTGACTCGTTGTAAGAAAGTCACACAGCGACAGTCCTAAAGGTTTCTGATCTAAACTCGATATTTATTTATTCACCCTGAGGCGCTATAGAGGCATTTCTTACAGAGGATCCCCTCACACACTTCTGTCTTTAAAAACACAGTGACCTCTGACCTCCTCGCTTATTGGTTGCTTGTAAGGACAATAACCTTGTAAAGTTTAAATCCCTCGCTGCACTCTTTGTGAAGATCAGAACCCGACACACTTCAAATGTGAGTTACCAAATGGGCACTATTACCTCTTATATGTTGTAAACACAGAAAAAAAAGGTTCTGCAGGAAATCAATCATCCCCCTCGCTACTCGAAAGACGGCGCCGGGGTCACTCTGCATCGAAGAGCCGCCTGATGAAAGTCTTTTCTGTTGGCTTGACGGGAGGTGACGAAGCTTCTCCAGCAGGTTTCTATGTAGATGTTTACACTAGATACTAGATATTCATGAAGTGTGCTTATAGAGAATAAAGCTCTAGAGAGATATTCTTAGCTGAACCATATAAACATTTAGTTATTCATCATTCTCGGCCCCCCCCCCCAAAAAAAAAAAAAAAAAGCTACTCAGTCCCTGAAGAAATGCAGCCACGAGAGAGAGTAGACATTTCGCAAAAATCGGCTGCATTCAAAATATTTTTATATCAGTGACAAACCAGAGCTGTTCTGTACTACCTTTGCTGAGTACGTGTTTAAATATGTATGGGTTTTTTTTATTATTTATTTATTTAACATGGGCCGAGCATCTCAAATGCACCACAGGAGGTTGAGATCCACAGTTTATAAAGATGCTGAAAAGATGTGAAATTCCTCCGTTTCTCCAAAGACACATAAGCATAAATCTTTACTTTTCCCAGATGTTACAATGACGGTAAATGACCGGCGTCTGTCCTCTGTGATAATGGCGGCAAAAAAAAACTCCTGGAATTTGAGTCTTTATAAATCTTTTAGTGATACATGTTGCATTTAGATTTTATCTGGTTGTGAAAAATCTGATGTGTGTAAAAAGGGGCCTGTGATTTGTGGTGTTTGACTGTTTTTGTTGACTGGAGACGGTTTGATTTCTGTCCTACATACAGTAAGAGC
Organism: Euthynnus affinis; assembly: GCA_029490765.1. Taxonomy (NCBI): domain Eukaryota; kingdom Metazoa; phylum Chordata; class Actinopteri; order Scombriformes; family Scombridae; genus Euthynnus; species Euthynnus affinis. Next base: position 26,014,167 of record CM055849.1, read on the forward strand.
GTGTGCAACCGGCTGCCGAGCCTTTCAAAAGATTTAGCAGACTAATAACTTCATATTACATTAGGAAATCGCATTAGCAATACTTTGAAGCAGAGAATGGGATGCTGAAGACACACAGGAGGCAAATCGTTATCTTAAACTTAATTAGGCTCAAACATATTATTCTCATTAACCACAGTCTAAACTTTAGAAGGTCATGGTCTTCCAATTTTATGTTGCCAAGGCACACTCTCCTTCACGATCTGTGTACACCCGCTGCAGAGATGAACGCTGTATGATGCAAAGATTGCCTTCCAGAAAAATCCTGGATTCTGAATGAAAAATTGTTCAATATGCTTTCTGCGCAAAGCAAAGGCACCCATATGCAGTACACCTGGCCACAGGTGTTCCTCCTCCGCAAAGCTGCAGAGACCTAAGTGTTTGGTCTCTGTCTGTTACACACACACACACACACACACACACACACACACACAAAACCCAGATGGCGAAGGAGCCACTCAGTCGCAGCTCTTATCTTTGGAAATTACTCAAGTCTGCATGTCAAAAATACCTGCTGCCGCTGTCTTTGATTCCCCGAGAATGCAGGCAGACACGTGTGTGTGTGTGTGTGTGTGTGTGTGTGTGTGTGTGTGTGTCTGTGTGTGTGTGAAAGAGACATGGAGAGAGAGAGAGAGAGAGAGAGAGGAAGTTAGAGTGAGTCTGCATGATTGCCACAGTGGGGAGTGTGTCTGCTAGTGTGTGTATACTTGTGAGAATTGTGATTGTGCAAGCTGCTGGGACATGAGTGTGTGTGTGTGTGTGTGTGTGTGTGTGTGTGTGTACCCGATCCGCAAAACAAGCCAACTGTGACAGTCTCTAATAGCTCTCGAACACATCGGTCTGAACACGCCGCCGCCGTTCGTTGTGTGTGTGTGTGTGTGTGTGTGTGTGTGTGTTTTCTCTGTCTGCTTTATCTCTGACTCTGTTATCACTTTAAGTCTTCCTCCTCCTCTTCTTCTTCTTCTTCTTTCCCAGCTCAGTGCTCCTCTCCTCAACTGCCAACGTCACCGGAGCGAGACAGATAGAGGAGGAAGTTGGCCGAGAAATGGCATCGATGGTAAACTTCTGCTGCTCGGCGCCGTAACTCTGAGCTCAGACCTTCGGTAAACACACGGTACAGTACCCGTGTTACTGTCTGACAGCAGATTTGAGCCGCTCGACGAATCGAGAAGGCTGCTGATATCCGTCTTCAAACCCACAACCTTAAAAAGCTGCTGCAGATATTCTGTGAAGGGAAAAAAGCTGAAAGTGAGTGGGTGGATTTGAATCAGATACTTACCAATCACAGATAAACCTCTGTTACTTCCCTCAAATTGCATCCTTGTCTCCTAAACGTTGTGTTCACATACAGCACAAACCAACATTAACTGACTGGAGATCTTTCTTTCACCGACTCTCTCTCTGTCAGTCAGTCGTCTGCATCGACGTGTGTCATGTGTTGCAACCCCCACAAGCAAGCGAGAAGATAAACAGAGTGAAGCCAATGCATTAGCATTAGCCTGGTGAGCTAGCACTCAGTAATGGATTCCATAAAGCTTCTTAAAATCCCAAATGATTAGGGGTGAAGACCGCTGCATTGTGGGATAGAAACCTCCAATCTCCCTGCACAACATCATGGCGTCTGTACAGAGTTTTGTTCTGGATAATAAATGTTTGGACCGCTGTCAAGTCCAGCTGGGAAAGATATTTGAGAGTTTGAACAGCCGCATTAAGCTGGCAAATATTCAGAAAAGTCAAAGTTAATCAGCCAACTGGTGAGGCAGAAGTTATTATTTTTGAGATGCTGAAGTGTTACGCACCTTAGTTGAAGTGTGCAGTGCGGTGCAGTAAATATTGATATTAAACCCATGGCTAATCATCTGGTAGAAGATATAACGCTACATGTTCTGCCATATTCTGTGCTTGCAGTTGTCAGATTAATTATTTTTTGTGTTGAGAAAGCCGTGCCAAAGCGTGGATCATACCTGTTTTTTCCAGCACTTCCCACAGAAGCTCGATCAGATCGAGACATTGAACTCGTCGACATGTTCCTGAAACCATTCCTGAACGAAAGAGGCCACCGCCACCAGGGAATACTGTTGCCATGATGATGATGATGATGATGTTAAGGTAGGTGGTACATGTCAGTGTAACATCCACATGAATGCCAGGACCCAAGATATCCCCGCAGGACATTACTCACTGCCTTCCCATAGTGCACCCTGGTGCCATTTTGTCAGGTAAACAACACAAATGCACCCACATGACGTAAAAGAAAACATGATTCATCAGACGAGATCACCTTCTGCTATCGCTCCATGGTTCATTTCCCATTGTAGGTGCTTTCGGCGGTGGGCGGGGGGTCACCGTGGGCACTCTGACCAGTCTGTACACCTGTCTGTCATAGCCAGCGTTAACTTTTCCAGCAATCCTCTTCTCGGGGGATTGGACCAGATGGGCTAGCCTTCGCTTCCCACGTGCATCAACAAGCCTTGGGCGTTCACGACCCTATCTCTGGTTCACTAGGGGTCCATCCTCGGATCACTGCATACCGGGAAGACCCCCACAAGACCTGACATTTTGGCGATGCTCCGACCCAGTCGTCTAGCCATCACAATTAAGCCCCCTTTGTCAGAGTTGCTCAGAGACGCCATATATATGCACATTTTTCCTGCTTCCAACACATCAAACTCAACAACTAATATATCCCAACCCTCGACAGGTGCCATTTTAACGAGATAATCAATGTTATTCAGTAGTTGTAATGTTTTAGCCGACTGTGTTTACATATAGGAGATAGGTAATGAAAGTTAAGTAGGAAAACTACATGGACATAATGTAATGTTTGTGCAGATCTGATATCTCAAAGACCTTCCATGTACAGTGCGTTTGAGTGAGTTACCAGTTATCTGTCTGCTGTGCTTCCTCTACCTCCGAGAGTGCACCACATTCAAGAGGAAGAACTGACGCTGCACTGAAGACGCCATCAGTGTCTGGACTGATAATCAGACTGAATTATATGTTGTTATGTGTTAGCTGATCAGTAGACAGTGACACATCCCGATCCCGTTTCACATCATTTTCAGACGACCCCCGCTGTGGTAATGGTGTCTCCGAGCAGTTAAGTGTTCTCACAATACATTAATTATGACAATTTAAGGATTATTTGATATTTATGGCATTTACAGTATGAGGCCATTTGTTTTTGTCTCTATTTTTTCCAGGCATGTTACTAACTAGCAAGATTTATAAGAAGATGATGTACCAGTTAATAGTTTTAGAATAGTTAACATTAATATTTTGAGGAATATTTGAGAGTTATTAGATGAGAAGATTGATGCCACTCTCATGTCTGTGCGGTAAATATGAAGCTGGAGCCAGCAGCCAGTTAGCTTAGCTTAGCATAAAGACAGGAAGTACAATAATTTACAGGTTGTATCTCTTTTGTTGAATCTATACAAAAACCTAAAGTGTACTTTAACTTTTTATGGGGAGTCAGAGGCCCGACTGGGACCCGAGCAAACCAGCTGAAATGAAAGCCGAGTGGTACATTTTTCATCTTTCATACGTTTTGATCTGTCGATGCTCGTTTTTGACTTTTTTTTCCCCGTGCCCATGGTTTGTATTCTGGATACCCAGAAAACACTTGCAGGCTCTCACTGCTGTGGCAGCGGTTGGCGTTAATGTTAATAAAACTCAAAATTAAACCTGCGCGCATGCTGAGCACAGACAGAGTCCTGTTGACTCCTGTCTCATGGGGACTGATTAGCGCTACCACTGAACTCGGTTTCAAGTAAGTTGCTCCATAATATGCATGTCCCAGCCTGCGGGGTGGACTGAGTGGAGTTTTAAGATTGCTGCATCACTCTGGAGCCGCTCCATAACGACACAGGAAAAAAAAAAAAAACACAGAATCCAAAACCGAGCATCAAATTTTCATTTGACGTGAAGAGGCCTGGCTCTTTTCTTTAGATGTGAGTAAAGAGCTGATTTCAGTTGCTGCTGCTGCTGCTGCTGCACTCGCCGGACTCCGAGGCGGTTACGTCGTTTTAAGTCGGGAGTTGCTATGCAGGAAATCATACACTGCATGTTTCACTTCCTGCCAGTCAGGGTTAAAAACTTGAAATATTTTACTTAAATACTGTGAAAGGCTCAATCACAGGGGCCAAAAACCACAGTGAATTATAGCCCTCAGACAGCTGCTGTGATTTCTAGCCTCTTTTTGGTTTCACAGCACATTCACTGTTTTTGGATCAGTCTCACAGATTTCATCATCTCGGTTTCTGGCAGCCGACAGACAAAGTGCATTCATCATTCAGCAGGTGGACAGAAACAGAGATCGGGTGAATGCTAATGTTGCTCTGTGACTACTCGATGTGTAAATAAGTAGTAAGTTTGCTGTGATGTTAGCTGTAACGTCTTGTTTTAATGTTTTTTTATGACCCTGAGTGGCTAGGAATTGATTAATGTTGAGATACACGCTTCCTTTTGATGCCACTCTCATGTCGGTGTTAAAAAGCTCAAACTGGGAGGTGATTAGCTTCGCTTAGCTTAGCTTAACATCTAGCTTTAGCTCTGTGAGAGGTTAAAAAAAATATTACACCCCTACCAACACCTCTAAAAAAGGTAATTTAGAAATCATATAACTTTTGACAGGCTAGTTGTTTCCCACCATGCTTCCAGTCTGTATGCTAAGCTAGCTAGGCTAACAACGCTTCATACTTAGGCTGCATTCACACCAAATCCGGCGAAATGCTGCGGCGCCGCACCGGAATGCAGCCGGAAAAGTTGAGCCGGAGTCAACTTTTGGAAAACCGCAACCCGACGTCACGCTGCGGTGGCCAATCACGTAGGTCGTTGATTAGACGGGAAGACGGTTAGCATGTATTTAGCATGTAGCATTGTAGCATTTCAGCATTCTGCTTTGGACGGAAGATGGTTGATTGATGTTACTTTATTACGAAGATGACGCCGCTGTGAGTGATTTCCCAACTTTATATGAGCGCGTCTCCTTTTTCTTTGTCTTTTTTCGATGGTGGTTGGTAAACTACTTTCATGCTCATTACCGCCACCTTCTGACCGGGAGCCACACGCCCACAAATCCGCACTGCCGGATTTGGTGTGAATGCAGCCTTAAACACAAAAAGAAAGAAAGGTAAGGTTTAAATTGAATTTAAACACACACACACTTATAAAAAAAAAAAAAATGAAACAGGAATTGGAAATAAGGCAGTTAAAAAACAACAGGCCTTATCTTTACAACCTGCTTTAAAACACACACACACACACACACAGAGAAAATAAAAGTCTTCACCTTGAATCACAACCAAAACATTCTCATCCGCAGTCGTCCTTCATGTCCACCGACACACATCATATCTATCACAGTCCCATTCTCCTCCTAATTCTCCAACGTGCACATGTCAGTCTGGTCCGGGCAGCCGCACATCATTTGTAATTATGCAAAACAGTCCCCCCCTTTTCTCGTCGCGTTCGGAGGAAAGCAATTTTTCTATGCAAATAGTTAAATTCCCCGCGAGGGCCGCGCGCGCTTATAAACGTGCTAATGATGAGTGACGGCGGGCGATATTGGGGTCACCACACGTGCAACACCGATGAAAATGATCAACTAAATGCCAGAAGTGTCCTCGCAAAAAAAAAAAAAAAGGATGAACCGGGCAGCGGAGAGATGAGACCGATTGGCTCGTTGAGAGTCACAGCCGTGGCCGTTAGTAAATCCAACTGGATGAGGCGGTAATGAGAAAAGATCTAAAGGGGTGATACAAATTAAAGGACTTATTTTTTTCCTCCCCCCCTTTCATTTTAATAATTTCCTATAAGTCTCTTTGAGATGCTGGTTGAAGTGATAATCATTCAGATCCTCCACAAATACCCCCAGCACACTTTGCGGAGTTGCGTGATCTTAATTCGGTTTTAAGTATCTGCTGAAAATTGGGCTCAAACCGTTTAAACCGCCCTCGTTCACCTTTCGCTCACTGAAGATTTCACGCCGGCAAAAACAAGCTCCCGATTATCACACTCATCAGTTTAGACATCGGAGTCTGTCTTCGAGGCTGCAGAGATTTAATTCCAGGATCAAGCTGAGGAAAAAAAAAAAAAATCAGTGTGAAAATAACATTAAAAAAAAAAAAAAAACGAACAAGTAATGTCGTCCCATCTGTCCTTTCACAGATTGCGTCCTCCCTGCTCGCACTTCACAATAAAGTTCGGATCCACAAGTCACACTTCATGTAGGTGGCCTGGAGAGTATGCTGCTCATCCTTTCATCTTTTTAATATATTGTTGCTGTTTTTAAATCATGCTGCTTTTGGTGTTTGAGATATTTAGTTTGAGCTATTTTATAATATGATATGTATTTATATTTATATTTATGATTCTTAGATTTGAGGATTGGTGTTTTTCTTTAGTTTCTGGACTGTCAGTCATAAAAAATAAGTGAAGTGGAGGCATCGTAGAGGGCTCTAAAAAAATGCGAATATAATTTTTTCCACAATTTTTAACTATTTCATAGATCAAATAATTACTCAATTAATCAAAGATGGTTTGTGGCATTGAATGTGGCTGCAAATTTCCATGATAAGTGTTGGTTTCTTTTGTTTTTTCACTATAGCTTCTTCTAGCTGTACAGTAGGATGGATGGAAGTGTAGAAGTATGCAGGCATCAGTGGTTGTATGTATCCCTGCATACGGTGAAGAAGGCACGCCAACACTGAGACTTCACACACACCTGTAGATTAACGGACACCTGTGGTCATTCATTCCAATGGAGGATTAATGACAGAAACTACTGAATCCACGTGGCTGCTGACATCAGACCGTCGGTACAGCCGGAAGTAGAAGGTGGACAAAAGGAGCCTCTAATTAATATTTGACATTCACCACTGTTTTCACAAATTACGAGAACCGAGCTTTGCATTTGTGTTGAGATAACAATCCTCTGTTGGTTCACAAAGGCAGAGATACTATGATGCAGCAAGAAGTGAGCTTTCCTTCATGTTGTTGTGGTGCTAATTGCATCAGTCAGGCTGTTGCAGGGAGGATTACGTCAGCAAAAAACAGCCTGACGAAGCAACGCAGCGAGTAACTGGTTCGGGATGTTCAAACCCTCGACGTGAACCGTTGAGCCCCCGTCTGTGACCTTTTGACCCCCTGACAGCTCGGTGACAGAAGCCTGTTAGTGTTGCAGGACGCTTCCGAGACGCAGCCAACTTTCCAACTGAGTTTTATTTTCATGTATGTGTTCAAGTAAACCTTCAGATAAATAATCAGTGCCGGTGTTATGATGATGACAGCGAGAGTGAGCGCGTGCATGTGTGATCCACAAGCCATTCACAAGTGAAACATTTAAAAAAGGACGACGAGTCACAACGTCGTCCACATTGGCTTCTATTGATCACTGAACAGTCGCTGCGTGCGTACGCCCGTGGCTTACTAATGTACAAAAATATCTGAACCTCCGATGTGAAACTGCAGACATCTCATTTCCCAACAAAACTGCTGCATCCATCAGTGAACTACAATAAGCTTTTTTTTTGTGTGTGTGTGTGTGTGTGTGTGTCTGATTTCTTCTTGCTACACGAATAACAATGGCCCATTAGCAGCCCGGCAGGGAAACGGCGAACAGCTACTCCGTGGTTTTACAAATAGCAGCAGATGATTTTAAACTGCACAGACATGGCTGCTGCCTTTCAGGGGAACCTCATTAGCCAGCGAGAGAATAACTGAGAATATTTTACTTGAAGCCGTGTGGGGACTGATAGCCACAATGGTATTATGACTGCATGCTCAGGCATCTTGTTTAGATGTAAAATAAAGTCGACTACTGCGGGTCTCAATGCATAATGCTGCGGTCTGGGGAGGGAAAAAAAAAAAAAGCGCTAGGCAATTATGTTTTCTCTCCTGTTTCACTTGTATTGAGTGTTCTCACAGTCATTTATTTGCTGAATGAGTTTCATGACCTCTCAGGCTCTTAAAAACCTGTTAAAATCCCCATTGTACAATTTAAAAATATGCCTACATGTCAAAGAGGAAATAAACATTCATTTCCTCATTTTCTGAAACTTCATTTCCGCAAATGTGTGTGAGTGTGCGAGTGTGTGTGATCAACCTCCCTCCCTCTACCTCCCCCTCCCGACCCCCACCATTCGAAAGCGGTGGCAAATAACACTTTGGTAATAAAAAATAATGAACACTTTAAAACTCATCTTCAGGGCTGCCTGAAGTTTCTGTCATCAAGGAAGAAAATCCAACAAGAGTGGTTTGTTGCGGACATGATTATGAATTCATTAATTACAAAAGCATATCAACTACAACTCTATTGTAGTTTTCTTTCTTTCAACAATCACAAAAATGAAGTAATCGCTTGTGCAGAACAGGTCGTCGACTCAAATGCATTATTCAAAACAGACAGGTGAAGGGAAAAAGGACGGTTAGCTCTGTCACTGTTTGCTTCGTCAACAGGATAGGAGTCAAAACAGGGCACCCGAAACCTAAACCAGGCATGAAAAAAGGACGCAGTAAGAGAAGAAATGGTTGGGATGTTATGTTGTTGGATGGAAAGCAGCAAAGGCTAAAAGGGGCGGATATATACATACTGGGGAGCTGATGAGGGAATTGGGAGCAGGTGAGCAGCGGGGGGGGGGGGAAGAGTGATGGGCAGGGAGAGAGTGTCTGGAGTTTAGTGATTCACAAAACCAGACAACAACGAGACAAATGATGTCATAAAGTAGCTCTAGCTGTAACATGGTTTTGGGTTGTACGATGGAGGTGAAAGCTGCTCCGTCTGTCTCATATTTTATCCACAACTAAATATCTGAACTACTGTTTTTACCTCCGTGAAACGCGCTCATGACTGATGACTTTGTATCATGCATGTTGCTTTGTACATCCAACATTTCATACTGTGAGCTTTAAAGCATGTGGTAGCCTTTAGAAACCACTAGTGGAGCTTCAGACATTGGATTTTTAATATAAAGTCAACATTAAACTGATTTATTCTTTCATTTGTTAAGTTTATCTATTTGTAAATGGTTGGTACGACTGCCATTGATCAACACTGTGGTGACTGGGACACTGATTGCTGATGAGTATTATGGGGTGTTTTCAAACCTGTAGTTCATTTACTTTGGTCCGAAACCAGCGGATGAGATGGTAAACTTGTTTCTTTTCACACACATTCACTGATTGCTCACTGGTGAGTCGTGTCTGCGACGGGAGGAAGAACGTGAACACAGGAAGAAGGTCCCTGAAGAAGGTCTTCTGGACAAATACGTTGTTCTTCTTCTTCGCAGGTCCACGTTGGACCCCGATGTGCAGCTCAGACTTGAAGAGGACACCTGGTATTTGGGTTGGATTGAGGTCAGAGGGATTTTACTACGAAGCCAGATTAGCGGGTTAGCGAGGTATGTGGAGACTAAAAGCCTTCAGTGGTTTTCAATGTCATGAAAGTGGCTCTATTTAAACTTGGCTAGATCACCATGGTAACTGACTTAACCTGGTCTGTAGCAGGTTATTCTCCAAGTTTCGGCTTAAATCAGCAATAAAAACGACCTGATTTGCTGCTAAGTCCCTTTAACACTGCAACTATTAGAACACTGATTAGTCTTTTATCATATTTACCATTGATTTCATCGGCCTATTGTAAATTTGAAGTGGTGCAAGAGGTTAGTGTTACTTGCGCTATAGGATTTTGTTACAACATATCAATCTATATTTCAGATAATAGAAAAAAAATAAACCTTACCTCCAATAAAAAACCAAAAAAACTAATGAAGAAATACTAAATTGAGGGTTTGTGGAGCCAGCTAACACAAAGAAAGGCCGGGTATGTTGACTTTGCTGCGTAGTTCACCCCTCCGATCACATCCTCACCACAAACAAACTGCTCCAGAGTTCATTTGGGACAGAGGCAAGACCACTTCCTGTAAAGGGTCTGGCTGTTTTGGTGCACAGACTGAATCACACCAAGGGGGGAAAACGAACCAGAGTCCAGTTCGACTGATCTTAATGCGCCATTGACCTCCGCTAAACTAGGCTGGGAGCACACGGCTAATTACTGGAACCACTTTCAACTTTTCTATCTTCCTGTCCCCAGGCAAAGAGATGTATTTTTTTTTTTTTTTGTCTTTCAGGATCTCATCTAATTATCAGCCAGAGATTTAGTCGTTAATGTAGACCTGATAAGCGTGCAAAACATCGGCTACATTCGCCACGCACACTTCCAGATGTCATCGAATCTGTCTTTATCCCTCGCAGGTACCGTGTGGGGGGGGGAGCAGCTGTTTGTGTGCAGGTCGGTGTGAAAATACAAGACTTAGACTCTCTAAATCTACTCATATGACTCATCCTCAAAGAAAAGCAACATCCCTACTGGATCGATTTCCTTACTTCCTCCTCTCTAAGTCAACACTGCTGGCCGGCAACACCAGCTTATGTACTGTGAGCTTTTTTTTTTTCCACAATCGATACCGAGCTGCTGTTTCGCCTGAATAAGCGTTTCTAAAAGAGCTATTCATCCACTCGGCTTCATCTGAGAAGACACTGGTGGAATAACAATGCCAAGATGGCGTAATGGCCTATGATTTAAGAAACCAGACGTTAAATTATGGAGCTGATTGTGATCAGCATCATCTGAACATTTTAAGTTGTGATGGAGCTTTACAGCTGCACCACTGTGCCAGTATATGTGAAGATAGTAATAATAATACTGAGGTAGATGACTCCTGAACATGACTGGGGTCACTTGTAGCGCCCAAACGACATGAAGTTATGATAATAACTAAGTTCAGGAACAAGACCACGCCTCGCTCCTCCTCGCACATCTAACCTCCATCTCTCCTGTTCGTCTCAAATCTCTCACCCCGTTCTCCTTTCTCCTCTCAGTGGGCGACACGGTGGCTCAGTGGTTAGCACTGTAGCCTCCGAGCAAGAAGGTCCTGGGCACTGCGGTTTCCTCCCACCATAAAGACACGCACAGTAGGGCCTATCCTTTCTTCTCAGTAATCCTACTCTCTCCCTCGATCATAGGAACCACCGGGGGGATGATGAAGCAAACGTAATTGCTCATCGAGACGTGTCCCCCACCCTGAGTCTCCATCCCCCGGGTTCCTAGACGCTCCAGCCTCAACTCAACCTCCACCCGGTCACCATCATCCGACTCGATTCCTCCACGATGGCAACCACAATTCGCGAACAACACTCCCCTTCGACATAACTTCACCCCGAATCAATCTTGCTAATCTAAATTATCTACTTAAACTATACACAAATGACGTGGTCTAAGTTTAGCACCAACTCTGGGTTCTCTCTGACGCTTTTTAGCCTCTTTTATCTCGTGTTTCTGGCGCATTTACTGTCTCATCACTCGCTCTCAAACATGTTTCCAGCAGCAGCAGGCAGCTGATTTCAGAAATTAAGATTAACTGATGACGAAAGTGGAGTGTCGAGCAGCTAAAACACCAAAAACAGAGTGAGCAAAGTGAGAGAGGACAGACACTGATCATCCGCTGAATGCTGATACTGATCTGTGTCTGTCTAGACAACTGCTTGCTAGCATGTTGCTAACATGTTACCGCCATATTTACAAGACCTTGTCTCAGCTTGTTTGGATGTTTTTGCTCCCTAGTGGCCAAAAACTGACGCAGATCTAAGTATTATATTTACCTATTTCACATGCAGAGCTGTAATTAATAAATTAAAACTAATACACAGTTTGTTCAAATGAATTTGCGTTGCCTTTATCTACAATTTATCCATCTATGGTGTCGGATCCAAAAGGTTTCCTTACATCACACAGCTCCCAGTTTTCTCTAATTACAGACTGAATATTTCATTTGTCTCAATTTCAAATAAAAAATGACACTTACTGTGTAGTTTTATAAGTAAATTGGAGCTATACTGACCCATTGCCTTTTAGTTTAGTTTTTTTTTTAGGTTTCATTTGGACCTTGTGCAAATCTCTGAGTGCCTTTTTTAAAACAGGAATCTTTGCTCAGGAGCCTTCTGAAGTTTATTTTTTGCATTACCTAATCTCCCTGTTTTACGAAAACCTAATGTTAAGCCTGAAAATGTGGTTCATACTGTAGCATTTCAGCTGTCCGTTACACCCTCAGTAGAAAAGCTTCGATGTTATCAGAAGTTTAAAGTCTAGCATTCACAATCTTAGCACCGCCACCTCCTCTTAAACAGTTCGTAACAACATGTGGTACCAGCTCAAGGTGAACAGGAGTTTCCACTAGAGGGGACTGTTAAGTTAAACTTCGGTCTACAACATTTTGGGCTGATTTCTTTACCGCTGGATATCAGATCGGAGCAAAACCTTTAAGCATATCTGTAAAATATGGCTGAAGGACACTCAGGTGTGTAATCACTGAGCTATGAGACAGTACTGATGAACTGTCTGTTTGTAATGGTGTAAGGATTGCTGATGGTTTGCTCCCTGCTGGGAATATAATAATGTTTTTCGGTTGTTTTTTGGGGTAGTTGTCAAGTTTTGTTTGAGTTTTTTTTTTTTTTATTACAACTGATCTTTCATCTTTGTAATGTTCGAATCATCAAATGAGCTTTTAGCCACATCTGGTGCAATACATGCACTGTGCATCTATCCCCTGCTTAAACAAACAATAAACAATGCTGAAAGAGAAACCCGTAGGTGTCCTCAGGAAAACCTCCGGCGGGTGTCTGAAGGGATAAAGAAAGCGAGATGAGGTGTGAACGCGGAGCTGCGGGATGTTGCTTTTGTATGGAGTCTAAACTATATCTGACTCGACTGCCGCTGGTCGCGCTCCATAGAGAGCTCCGTTAAAACAGATGTTTCACAAATCACTGCACCACACACACACACACACACACACAGGGGGGTAGAAATGATGTCCCAAGCACACACAAGTGTCATATATACACACAAAAACTCACAAGTCAGGTATTGCATTACAATACTGCATCGACAATGAGACTTTATTCACAAGTTGTTTTACACCAATAGAACAAAATATCTTCTGTTTTTTTTTTTGTTTTGTTTTGTTTTTTTTTCGGTCTATGTACAAGGTGTTAATGCAACAGACCAGCCATCTATTGATACGTCATGGAGTGAGTGTGTGAAAGAAAGAAAGAAAGGACATCGAGGGAAATATGAGCATCCTCACCGCATTGAGAAAAAAAAAAAAAATATGGCAAGTAGGATCAGATATTTTTCAAATCTTTCATTGCAGTTTCACTCATCTCCATAATTTCATAACACAAATGACAAAATCAGAGAAAACATGAGGAGCATTTTCCTTTGCAGCATGTTTCAGCTCGATGACGGAAAGTGGAGCCGATTCCGACGGCGTGACACCAGCTTGCTGCAGCGTTACATCATCTCATCGCTGATACGGCGCCGCCACCTTTCAAGCGGCTTTAAAACCGTCGAGATGTGATAATTCCTTGGCTTTTTTGTACTTTTTTTAAGGTGTTCGGAGCTTTCTCTCGTGCAAATAAATGATCTGAAAGTCAGCAGATAAACCGTTTGCTTGTTTGCTAAGATTGTCTTCAGGCCACAGGGGACGTACAGCAATAAATAGCCATGCACTGGTGTCATAGTGTGTCACTGGTGACTCAAGGATCGGACGTACGAACACTAGAATCAGGATTAAAAAATCTTGAAGACTGTTCGTTCGCTGTCGAGCGGTGCGATGAAGTTGATTTTTACACAAACTGTAAGCTGGTTTCCCAAAGTCATCTTCAGGCTGTAGTATAGCTACACCTCAACTAGAGCTACGTCTTCTTCCAACAAGATGGTTTATGGGTAAAGCGACCTCTTTTAGCCCCAGAACCCAGAGGTTTCACAGGCATAACTATTCCTCTAATTCAACAAACCTTTCTAGTTTATCGGTAAATTCATCCACTTTCACATTTCCTCATATCAGAACTGTCCGACATGTCGACTAGCGATGGCGCGATTGCATCATAAAAGCAATCACGCCAGTGTTTTATCTTCTCTTTTAAGCACAAAACAAAAAAAAAACATCTGTTTATCACTAACTGACAATTTTTTTGAAATGCATGCTTTCAGATTTCATGTTTAAAAAAAAAAAAAAAAAAAAAATGTCCTCTTGTGTCTCGGCAGCCATGTGTATTCATTTCTGTACAATATGAAAAATAAATTTATTTATTTTATTTTTATTTTATTTGTGTATTTATTTTATTTTATTTTATTTATTTGTGTATTTTATTTATTTTTTAATTTGTTTTATCGTATTTTCTTCGATTTCGTCTTACTTGTTTTTACCCTATTTTGTTTGATTTTATCTAGTTTTATCCTCTTGTGCCCACCTTTGTTTTATTGTGCAGCACTTTGGAAACCTTGTGTTTGTTTAAAATCATGCTATATAAATAAAGTGGATTGGATAAATAACGAGCAGACACGTATAATTTGAATAGTATCTTTGTCGAAGTTCAATTATTGTTATATGATTATGTAGTGTGTAGTTATGCAGTGTGGATGCTGCTTACAAAGTAGGTAAAATGTGTTCAAAAATATAAAAAAATAGCAGCAATTATAAAGTAAAGTACAAGTAGTTTGTAGTAAATTGGCTAAAACATGCAAAAATATTGATACTGTTCTTTAATTCAGGGTTTGATTGACAGCAGAACAAAAGGACAGTTCAGCTTAAAGATGCTTTTGGGAAGAAACCAGCTTGACGAGTGTCACCGCAAACTAGGTTCAGCTACTGTACATGTACGAACCAGCCATTATAATGCTACATAGAAGAGCTGCTGTTCAGAAGCAAAACTATCCACTCTTATCAGAAAGACACCGGCCAGAAGCACTTTATTTTTACAACGGCCTCATTCCAGCGACGAGCTAAAAGAAAGACTGTCACAAACTTTTGGTCAGAAAGTTTCCTGAATTATTAAAGACTGCATATTCTTCAGTGTTTATCTGGGATTTTCCATTAAGTAGCGTGTACAGACGACCTTTAATCCACAGGTAAATCCGCTGGAAAAAGGCCGTTTTTTTAAAATGAAGCGTTTAGACACTGAACTGCTTTCCAGGCGGCCGGACACGTTCACCAGACCCGTCTACTGTGTTTTTTTTATTAAGGCAGACACGAGTGTAACGTCACCGACAAGCCACGATATTGGTCGTTCCACAAGAGATAACGATTCAGGTTGAAGAAAAATACAATATTGCTTCTATTATTATAATAAAAATTACACACAGAAACTTATTTTCACCTCGTATCCACTGTTAGCATCTTTTTTTTTTTAGCATATTTTTCATTAAATTTGTGGAAAACCCCAAAATGTCTCATATTCTAACGTTTCTCCACTTACTTTTAGGAAAAAATAGGAGATGAAATCATTCATATTTTGTCTCATAACTACCTCACTGACCAACACTGGACGATTGATGAGTCGCACCGTGACACTCCTAGTGTGCTTGCATGAAAGCATGGCGCTAAAAAACCCGACACAGATACGATTTTTGTGATACAGAAATGATGATCACACACATACGCACACTCCGAACAAAGACCAATCAGGGGCGTCAGTTTAGTAAAACAGAAGCAAAGCGATCGAATCGAATATATTTGTGATGAGAGAAACGTTTTTTGAACAAATCGATTCATCGTTTCGTCAAAAAATGTCTTAAAAATAGTGAAAAATGCTCATTAAACTCACTGTGATGTCGTCAAATGACTTGTTTGTGCGGCCAAAATCCAAAAAATCTTTAATAAATAGTGATATGAAGCATAAAAACATTGATTTGGTTTTGATTGAGCTGCTTATGGTTAGACAAACAAATCAATTTTGGCAGTTAGGATGCAAAAAAAGCTTTAAGACCTAACGACATGGTGACCTTGCTCTACTAAGCTGATGCCCGTGAGGTCGATGTTTCATCTTGAAAAACAAAAAACTATGATAAATATACTTTCTCAAAGACAAACTATTTAAATGCAGTGAAATGTCACTTTGGAAAACAGGCTGCATGGATTATTATTACAATAGAAGGAAGGTCTATCTATGTACAGGGTTGGTTTGACGGTTTCCTGGCACGACGTTCACTAATGAGATGGGAGGGAGGGTTAAAAAAAAAGAGGGGAAGAAGAGGAGATGAGAGGGAAAGGATTGGTGTAAAATAGAGAGAAACAAAGAGGTGAATGGAGGACAGAGGAGGAAAACAAGAGGGACAGAACATGAGAGAAGGGGACAAGGAGACAAGAGGGGAGAAGAGGAAACAACGGGGGAAAGACGAAGAGAACAAGAGGAGATGGAAAAAGAGGAGGGGACACAAGCGAAAGGGGGACCGGAGGAGGAATCACAACGAAGTAATAGTAGCAGGGTCTCAGTCCTCCAGACGAGTCAGGTCAGGAGAGAGGACTTTCAGAAGGAGGTGCTCCTTCCTACTGTGGAAGAGCTTTCAGTATGGCGTTCACCTCCTCCGCGACGGCCGTCAGCGCAAACTCGAACTGATCCTGCAGGGAGAGAAGAGAAAGGGAAAGAGAAGAACACAAGGAAAGTAGTCAGATGTTTGATGATGCTCCTGGTGTCCCTGCAGAGGAGGGAGGAGATGTGACGTCCTGCTTTTGTTCCCCACGAACTGATCTTAGTCCAGAACCGTGACCATTAACGTGCCGCTAGAGCGTTTACACTGATGATGGGTAATCAGGTCCAGGTTCCTGCTCATCCCGAAGGTGCAGGATGGGGTTGAGGTCAAGTTTTTTCCAAGGCAAACTAAAGAAAGGGTCTTCCCTGAACTGCTGACCCAAAGTTGGAAGCAAACTATTGACTAAAATATCATTTATATGCTGAACATTAAGATCCTAAACCAGGAAAAACAGCTGCACACCAAGTTTTTGTGCACTTTTATGAGTGTGGAGTTCTTCTGCAGACATTTCTCAGGGTTGAAAAACAAAAAAAAACTACCAGGAGCATGCATGTTTTTTATTGGGGAATCAATTCAACTGACAATATGGAGTTATAATATCCTAATAAAAAATATGCTACAACTTATAATCAAACTAAAACAAGGCAGTAAAGGACAAGTGCTCTTTATCTACCGCTCAGTATCAATTAAACTGAGTGTAATGTTTAGCAGGATGTTCTCATAGTAAGCTTAAGAGCTCATATCTGTAAGCTCTAAATGTGCTGAACTGCTGTATCGTTACAGGAAGTGGACGATGAGGGACCCACTGGACGCCTCTCTGGATATCAAGATCACAACGTGTGTGAGGGATGCCTGCCTGCCTGCCTGCCTGCCTGCCGTCTGCACAGGATACACGGTTTAATAAAAAGCCTGGATCGATACACACACCATCCGAGCTTTTTCTTCTTCTCTAATTATGTTCACGAGTTCACGAGCTGGTGAGTTTCCAGGCCGGCTCGGCGTGACGAGGAATGACTCAGGTTGTTTTAGGTGAAAGCTCCGAGGCCGTGAAGGAACGGGATTTAATAGAGTCTGTCAATCACGAATTAAAATGTGGATAATTTGACCGAGAAACAACTTAAAAAAAAACGGTTTTATTCTTTAAAATTAGCTCTGTGATCATCTATTAGTCACACTTCACGTTACACTAATATATTTAAAATAAAGAAAATGAGCTCATTGCAGCAGTTAAAACCTTTTTTTTCCCCAAATAAGCTCATTTTCAAACTTCATGAAACTTTTATTTCAAATGTTTTTCGTTCACTTCAAACAACTAAGACAGAGAACTTCTGATACCGGTGTCCCAGGAGCAGGTTTTAGCACAGATTATCACCCCCCTCCCCCACCTCCCCTCCTCTCCCCCCCCCCCCATTTGAATTCTATACATATTCCTCTGTGATCTGCGCAGACCCGACTGTAATCCCTGTTCAATTACTTTTCACAGATCGATTGATCTCGCTCCGATCCAGAGGAATGAGTCCCAAAAAAAAGAAAAAAAGAAAAAACTGCAAATCCCGCCAATCTCACAAAAAAGGCACAAAGACCAGCAGCCTCGCATGAGACTTTCAGATAAAACGCAGCGTTAATGGAGGTAATATTGAAGGTTAGAGAGGCTGTTCTGTTCTGTTCTGTGACGGGAAGGTCACGGGTTTGATCCCACCGACGGTCAAAGACTAAAATATAAGAATCAATGAAGAGTTGACGTTTTGTGACTTTGCAGAGAGACGATCTTTTCTACCGACTGTCTCCCCCTGAAAGCAGCGGAGGCGTCTTTAGCCCCTTGATTTTTAATGTCTGATGCGACAACATGGCGACACATGGCTGTCAGTGAAGAGATCAGAGTGTTCGAGCATTTTTATAATAACAGTTTTAACACAAAAAAAGGAGCCTGACGTGTTAGAGGTTAGCGTTAGCAACGCAGCGACGCCGCTTAACGGTAACGCAAATCTAAGTCAGTGGTGGGAAAAGTGATGTCATTACTTCACCCACGTTAACTGGCCCATATATGACATCATGATGTCACAGGTCAACATGTGCAATAAATAAACACTGAGCAGTGTGCGATCGTGACCTGTTAATCGTGCACGAGAGTGCCTCACGCACTTTGTAGTGACGATTCTTGGTTAACTGTACAATGTCAGTCACACGGGCTTCAATTGAAGTGAATGAGATGCAGGGTGAACGTGGTGCTAATGTGACTGCAGAAGAAGAAGAAGAAGAAGGAGGAGAAGAAGAAGAAGGAGAAGAAGAAGAAGGAGACAGAGAAGAAGAAGAAGGAGGAGAAGAAGTAGAAGAAGAAGAAGAAGGAAGAAGAAGAAGAAGAAGAAGAAGGAGAAGAAGAAGAAGAAGGAGAAGAAGAAGAAAAAGAAGAAGGAAGAAGAAGAAGAAGGAGGAGGAGAAGAAGAAGGAAGAAGAAGAAGAAGAAGAAGAAGAAGGAAGAAGAAGAAGAAGAAGAAGAAGGAGAAGAAGAAGAAGGAGAAGAAGGAGAAGAAGAAGGAGAAGAAGAAGAAAGAGAAGAAGAAGGAGAAGAATGAGAAGAAGAAGGAGAATGAGAAGAAGAAGAAGAAGGAAGAAGAAGAAGAAGAAGAAGAAGGAGAAGAAGGAGAAGGAGAAGAAGAAGGAGAAGAAGAAGAAGGAGGAGAAGAAGAAGAAGGAGAAGAAGAAGAAGAAGGAGAAGAAGAATGAGAAGAAGAAGGAGAAGAAGGAGAAGAAGAAGAAGAAGAAGAAGAAGAAGAAGGAGAAGAAGAAGAAGAAGAAGAAGAAGAAGGAGAAGAAGAAGAATCTGGGTGTGTTGGGCTTTAATGCATCTGTGGAGTTTCTTCTTCATAGTTTAAATGTGGCGTCATCACCACAAACATTTGCACTGCTTATATACTTATAAAGCATTTCTTCTTCTGTGGTGCATGCTGTGCAAAAAAAAAGCTCCTTTCACTGATCTGTTCTGTCGCTGTAAATTAGTGAAATCATCACACTCAGCAGGATCTTTGCTCTCTAAAAACACAACGCAAGTTGTGTGTTATAATATATAAATATATATATAAATATATAAATATATATCCATCCGTCATCCTCACCGCCACAAACTGCAATTATTCCACATGAACAAACAGGATTCAGGTGTGTGTGTGTGTGTGTGTGTGTGTGTGTGTGTGTGTGTTTTACCTTGGTCTGCACCATCCCCGGCCTCTGGTCTCGCAGGTGCTCCAGAGTCGCTGCAATATCAATCTCCTTGGCACCTGTCGTATGCACACACACACACACAGAAACACACACACACACACACACACAGAAACACACACAGAAACACACACAGAAAAGAAAATGGTGTTGGACTGTGTTCAAAGCGCCACCAAGATAATCCAGCTAACATCTGTCAACCTCATGTTTTATACCGATTCTCTTTGGAAACAGCAAAAAGCGATTACACTCATCCTCTCTGCGCAAACAAAACACACACATCGACTCTACAAGCAGCTCGGCGCTGGTGTTTTTTGTTGTGGAGATGAAAATAGATAAAGAGAGGGGAAAAAAACGTTGGAGAGGACTTTGTGAAATCACAGGGCTTTGCATGTTTGCGGCGTTCTTTAAAAGAAACGGGAGTCGATTTTTAAAAGCCCCTTGTTGCTCTTTGAAAGTCGTCCTGTAGCCTTTGAGCTCAGGATGGTTGCCCACCAGCACTCTGTCAGCCTCTGCCAAAACCTGACATGCTTATGTGTGTGTGTGTGTGTGTGTGTGTGTGTGTGTGTGTGTGTGTGCCAGTGAGTCTGGTTGTGTGCCAGACTGGCGTGATGCCCTGCAGCTGATGACAGTGCGGCTGCCAGCAGTTGGTTGAATGACCTCTGGCCAAACATTGCTCAGATTACTTAACATTGTGATACATTACAAACAGATTTCAATCCCATAAACTCCACAAAAAAAAACACTTTTATGTGTCCTGCGTGCGTCGAACCTAAATACTTTTTTTCTTTTTTTTTGTAGGAACTGAAATGTGTCACCTTGCACCGATGAGTTTTAACCTGATTTAAATCCAGATTTAGACTTTATTTCACTTCTAGCAGACGAAAAAAATTGCGCTTTTTTATCAAATGGAGAAAAAAAAAAGGAAGATGATGATGGATATCGAGGAAAAAACATCCAACAACTGATTTCAACCACCTTGAAAATGAGAAACAGTTGCTACAAAGAGGATTTCTAATGTTTAAATTCTTCAAAAATAAAGCATATTTTTGCCAACATAGCTTGTATTTAATATATTTTCATGACTTTCTTTCTTTTTAAGTCTTAATTGTGAACCGCGCTTCTGTTTTTTTTAGCAGGCAGATGAAGTTGAGCGTCTCTTATAGCCTGTAAATGTACAGCCAAGTCTCACAATTTGAAAAAAAATAAGAAAGGAAGTGAAAGGAGACGAGGAGAAAGAAAAAAAAAAGACTAATGGGGGGAAAGACAAAGAAAAAAAATTAAAAAAAAGGGAACATTTAGACGGCGAGGGGGGAAGCAAAAAAGAAATAGATAAACATGAAAATTGAGCGAGAACAGAGAAGAGAAAAGAGAGGTGGGAGCAACAATTAAATCCACGAGGAACAAGAAGAGGAAGAAGAAAAAAAACATTTAATTTGTTTTCTGTTCACCATCTCTCCTCCTCCTCCTCCTCCTCCTCTTTCTCCTTTCTCCACTTCTATCCCAATTTCTGAAGAAACAAAAAAAAAGCGCAAGAATTCTCTTTACTTTCTTCTTGTTGTGACACATAATAACACTTCTTTTTCTTTCTTTCGCCTGTATGAAGAGGGGAAAATGAATGGTGGGAGAACTGCTCATTCACACCGTTTTCTCTTCTTTCTGTTTCACAGGTTTTGTGAGTTTTTTTCTCTCCTCTCCCTCCCCTTTTAACAACACAATAGACTCCCTTCTAGCCAGGAAAGCTGCAACCACACAACTCACTGCTTTAGTTTTTTTTTTTTTTTGAGGGGAGGACTTAACAAGCCGAGGGCTATTGTGCAGGTTCTGATAAACCTCAAAATGGACGGTATTAAAAAGAGAGGAAAAAAAAAAGGAAAAAAATCGCCTTATTTGAGCTTTTCCCTCTTTGCAAACCCTCTCCCTTGAAGGAGATGGTGGAGGCATGAAAAAAAAAAAAAAAAACACCCAGGCTTCATCTTGAGCTTCCCTCCTCAGCAAGACCCTCGCTTCAGGGTGGAGGTCGAGGAGTGGGACTGAGGAAGGTGGGGGGGGCTATACAAGAGGAGAAGAAGGAGGAGAGAAAGGAAAAAAGAAAGACAGGGGGCTCTTGAGGAGGCCGCCCGAAAAGACCCCCGAAAGCCGAAGAGCTGAGGGCCAAGGTTACCAGCTGGATCTGCAAAAAAAAAGAAACGGAGGGATGCTGAAAAGCTCTCCAGCACTCGATGGGTTTCATTCGAGTCTTAAGATGAAGAGGTAGGGAGGTGGGTGGTGGTTTGAGGAGGTGGTGGTGGTGGAGGAGAAAGGGGGAGAGAGAGGGAGGGGATGGGGCAGCCTTTTGGAAAAGAAGAAGAAAAAAAAAACACCCCCCCAAAAAAAAAAAAACGTGAGAACCGCAGCAATACCTCCTTCAACCCTGCAACACTGCCATAATTCTCGGGACAAATTTACAATTCATTCCTTGGGAGAAAAGTAGTGGGAATGGAGAGAAAAGGGAGGGGGGGGGGGGGGGGTGAGGAGGAGGGAAACAGGAGTGATTTTGTGTCTTTGAAGCCTGCAAACCTGGGGGCCTCTAGCTTCTTAGGACAGACAAAAAAAAACTGAAAATAAGGGGGGATGGAGAGCTGAGAACAGTCATGTAGTGCAGGAAAAACTGAGGAGGAGATTTCCCTCCAGAGATTTAAATCTTTAAAAAAAAAAAAAGCCAAAGAATCTAGACATTATATTGCTTTTCTTTCTATATCAGTGTTTTTTTAATGATCGCTTCCTTTTCAGCGTCGTTGGGGAGAAGCATTCAAATCATTTTCTCAAGTCAAAGTAGTAATAACACTTTTTATTATTTATTCTTTGGCTACTTTTGGAGGGAAAAGCCGTAAACACAACACTGATATTATCATCTTTTATAAATGTGATATTGCAACGAGAGTAAAGCTGTAAAAAACCAAAACAACGAGCTGAAAGAAGCTAAAACGCCTCGTAGAGATGGGTGATAAATCTCTGTGGTGTCAATACTACCAGCGACCCCGTCCCCATTAAACACTCGACCCATTGTTAATATGAAAATATTGATTAGTGCGACTGCTTTTGCATCTTAAAAACTCTACATGCTAATGTGTAGTTGAGCAGAAACCAAAAGGAACGAATCCTCGCTAAAAAAAACTCTAATGAAACGAGGAGAAAGAAAACATCTCATTTTGTCAGCAATCTCCCAAAACAGCAGGCGAAACATAAAGCCGCATGTCATCACTGTTGGAGGAAGGGGAGGAAGGGGGGAGGAAAGGGGGGAGGAAGGGAGGAACGGGGGGAGTCTCATCACTCCAGTTTGGAGATTTTAATGTTTTAACTTGAAGGATTACACATTTGGGTTTAGCAGATTCCTCAATGCCTCAGGTGTGTGAAGACTCTTTAAAAGCAATTAGAAAAACAAACAGAAAGCCGTCAAAAGTCTGAAACAAAAACTCAAAGTCGAAGCTCAGCTGAAAGTTTCCTCTCTAACTCGGATCTCAAGTCGCTTTACTGGAGGTGAAACCCGCTCTGATCCTCACAGTAAACCTCTCCTAACACATCCTGACCTCGTTTCATTTGGTTCTTCCTTTGAAAAAAGAGACAAAAGCTCAACAAACATTGTGTTTATTTAGAAGTCAGAGTGCGCTGTGGAGGTCTGCTGTTGGTTATTCACACACTATTAATCCTCTGAATAAACGTGAAGCCAAAGATTAAACTTTGCTTTTATAGCAGCTTCGAATCGTCACAAACAGAAACTGAACAAACTCAACGAGCGACTGCTGACCAACATCAGCTTCAGTTAGTCTTTTGACCGCCGACTAGCAAGACTGGGTTTGTACAAAAACATTTGTTGCTATTAAATGAAAATAAGTTGAAACAACTCCAAATATTACAAAAGATACGTCACTGTCACAACTTTATAATCATATTATGACAAATTCTGACTAATTAAAAACACTTAAAATAGCAGCACGCACACTAAATTAATTGATTTGATCCACAGCTAAATGTATCAGCTTCAATATATATATATATATATATGTATCCATGAAAAACCTTTTAAGGCTTCATTTTATCAAATTTTCAAAGCAAAAGTTTGATTGTTTGCACAGAGAGTAGTGCAGACTTATGGTACATTAAGTGACTTCTCTGGGCACCAAAGCAAACAGGATCACTATTATCACACCAGGTTTCTGCTTTAGTCACTCTGCAGTCACTACATCTGATTTTTTTTTCCCCGCTAAAAGTTGTTGTTGCACCATGAAGCTCTGAAACAACATGGCTTCATCTCCTCCACTTCCTTCTCTTTGGGTTGTGCAAACAAACAGCTGCAGTCAGTGACAGTTTTTTTTTTTTTTGGATGCTTCATTTCTGAAGTAAAAATAAATGTTGAGAACTTTTTCTTTCACAGTAAATTTGGGTTTCAGGACGGAGATAAAAGGGTCCAGAGGATACCGTCCCCCCCCCCTACTAACGTCCAGCTAGCCCAACCCTTCCCTCCCCGGCCCCTGGATGCTGAGGAGGGGCCCTGGGGCCCCCAATCACAGTGTGACAGCCTGGGAAAAGGCCCCCGATGCCCGACTGACCCTTTGATCTGGAATTAAAGACCCAGGAGCTCGTTCTGCTACAGCAGCACCGCCACCATGGGACACTTCACACACACAGTCACACACACACATAGAAAGAAGAAAAAGATGTGTAGTCACCGCACACACACACACACACACACACACACACACACACACACACACATAAAACCAGCCAACAAACCAACTACAATTCTTGTAAAATCTTTAACTTGTGTTCTGTTAATGATAACAGAGTGTAATCTGCTTTTAACAGCTTCACATTTGAACAGAAATCAGTCGTTTTCCACGGTGCATCACTCACATCACACGTCATACGTCACCACTGGTCCTACACACTGTGGTTATTACTCTTTATCTGTGAAAATTAACTCCTTAGCTACTTAAAATAAACTCAACTGTTATGCAAGAAGTAGAAAATGGCAATTAGCTAAAAAAAAACACACAACTAAATTGCTTCAAATGATTAAAATGCTACATTTATATATCAGACTGAAGTTGGAGGGAGGCAGTCGGGGGAAGATGGTGGACGTAGAAGGTACAGGACTCAACAGACAGCGGTGTTTGCATCCTACGTGTTTGGTCAAGATTAGTGAAAAATCGCTGTTTTTTTGCTTTAATGTTAATAAACGTGTGCTGCAACCAAGACCCTGATCTTTCCCCAAGCAAATTAAACAAATTAAACTGGTCCTACACACTGTAGTTATCACTCTTTATCTATGAAAATTAACTCCTTAGCTACTTAAAATAAACTCAACTGTTATGTAAGAAGTAGAAAATGGCAGTTAGCTGAAAAAAAAAGTTTACACACAACTAAATTGCTTTCCCTTTTTATGTTCGTATGCCTGGATTATGATCACAGACAGTCGGGGGAAAGATGGTGGACGTAGATGATACAGGACTCTTGACAACAGACAGCGGTGTTTGCATCCTACATGTTGTTAAGTTTGGTTAAGATTAGTGAAAAAAATCGCTGTTTTTCTGCTTTAATGTTAATAAACATGTGCTGCATCTTTCCCCAAACTTAACCAAGAGCTGCCTAAAACACCTAAAAACAAACCATAAGTTTTTAATATCGCTATAGTTACTATTAGCGGATATTGTTCTGCAAGATCAGGTACATTTTTATAACTTGACAAACAGGTAAATTAACAACATTTTCTCATTATGTATTTGCATTTAGAGCAAAAATGTGTTCGCTGTTGCCGTTCAGTTGTAGGAGACAAGGCTGCAATGAGAGCTTTTTTTAGTTTGCAGGCCTTTGTGATGTGTCTGATTATACTTTTAATTTGTAGATGTCGGCAGTTATTCTTATGCGAGGCGTCAAAGATTTGAACACATGCGGTAAAACTAATATGAAAAGTTACTTGTCGCCACAACAAGGAAAGCGAGTACTCTTTAAAACAGGAACACAATCACTTGAGGAAATGATCATTTTAACATCCTGTCATTAACTTCCACAGCTCCATCTCTTACATAATCACTACACTGTGTTTATTATATCAGGTTGTAATTATAGTAATTATCTTGCACTACTTAAAATGCACTGGCTGTGAGTCCTGATGACACTTATAAATAAATAAATAAATAAAGCGCTGATGGTCAGCTCAGGTTCATTTGAAAGGGTTTGTAGACTTTATTAAATGTAGGAACACACTCTTTGGCAGCTTCTGGTTTTCCATGTGTTATATTTTTCTTTGCTTTATCAGCCTCTCTCTCTCTCTCTCTTATCACATCATGAAAGCTACTTGGTCCTCTTCTTTGTCTGGATTTTTTTTAAAAAGTGCTTTATTGGCACAAAGAAGAGAAAAAAAGATGCAGAAACAACCTGCAGTAGGTTCCCAACGCAGCAGCATTTGCTGAGATAATGAAACAGATATTTATTAGCAGTAATTAAGTTTAAATATCCCCTCCAGACATCTTTAACATGTATATAAAAGACTTCACTTTGAATAATAATTTGTGTCTGATATGGTTTTTCCAAAAAAAAAAGTTAAATTATCTTGTTAAAATCCTTAAAATGGCATCTACTCTTCTTCTTCTCTCATTAAAAAGCCTAGAAACTATAAATATGCAAATATATTTCATGTCAGAAGGCAAATCTCAGTGTTTGTGCTCTGCAGGTGTCAATAACTGACCACGACTGGCGTCCAAACTCTTTGTGATGTCACCAATCATGTTTTTCAGTGAGCTCAGAGAAACTTTAAACGTTTCAGCAGACGAAGGTGAAAACAGCCTCCAAGTGTGAAACTCTGCTGCACACACGTCATCCTGCACAGTGAAGCTCAAACATCCAAAGAACAAGAAAGAGAGAAAAACGTGTTTTTGAGTGG
Organism: Euthynnus affinis; assembly: GCA_029490765.1. NCBI lineage: Eukaryota > Metazoa > Chordata > Actinopteri > Scombriformes > Scombridae > Euthynnus > Euthynnus affinis. The sequence goes on from CM055849.1 coordinate 26,040,713, forward strand.
AAGGAGACTTTAAAATAATAGATATCAGTGTTAAATATACAAAGAAAAAACAACCAACCTTTATTTTGTTCAGATACAAATGATACGTGTGAATATTTTAGTGTAAATGGAGTTATTTTTTACATCATTATGACTCTAATTAAGTAATTAATGAGCATTAATTTATAACCTTTCCTATGTTTGACACACACACACACGATGCACTCATCAAACTGATAATATTTTGAAAGCAGCGTCCATAATAAATTCAATTTACACACTGTCGACTACAAAAACAACAACCTGTTGCCATGGTAACGCCTCTCCACACAGCAAGAGAGGGTTAGGAAAGGGGAGGGAAAAAAATAAGACCACACCCACCTTTAGCCATCTTGTTGAGGACCATGTCGATCAGGATGTAGGTCCCAGTTCTTCCTGAACCGTCACTGCACGGGTGGGCGAGAGACAAAGACACAGAATGGGGAGTGAGGAGAGAGAGAGAGAGAGAGAGAGAGAGAGAGAGAGGGGAGGGGGGAAAAAGAAACAAAGAATTAATTGAATGTTATAGTTTGTTGGAGAACGTCATATTATCTCTGATATGTGATCAACTCATGTTTAGATTGTTACGAGTCATCAGTTTAATACAAGATGATACTTCACATCTTTATTCTAATGATGAATCATATTTTGTTATTTCAGTCTCATGCTTCTGTAATCAATATAAACATGTACATGTAGTTTGAAACCTCTCACTGTAGACACTGCATTAGACAGTTGTCTTTTAGTTTGTCTACAATGTATTAATTTCAAAATAAAAGACTTTAAACAGGATCTTAAACAGCAGTTTTCTCTTTATACATTGAATAAAAACAACATTAAACGACATCAACACTAAAAAAAACTGCATGATCTCAAAGAAACCTTCTAGTTTTGTAGTAAATATCTACTTTAAACTCTAAAATGAGGTGCCACAGGTGACTGGTGACTGTTTTTAAATGGACCGGTTAAATTTCAAAACTATTTCCAGTTCCAACTGAAACGAAGCTGCTAAAAATGTCTTTGACTACATAAATAAACCGGCACTGTTGCAGCCTTGTCAGGAGGAACGCATGACTTCATCACACCCTGATGTTTCACCACATTGCAGTGTTTCACATGCAAGCATCAAAAAATCCCAGTGAAAGCTTCACGTAACGTTTACAATCTGAGTTTCAGATTTCCTTTTCGAAGCTCTTCCCGTCATGTTACGAGTTTAGTCTGTAAGCATTGTAGGAAGATTTAAATAAGATTGTAAACTAGTAACACAAGTGAAATGTTGACAGAGTAACTGGCGATTGTACCGTTAAAGTTATGAAATCTGAATAACAAACAGCTGCAGATTTACTATAACAACACGACGTAAGCACCTTCGCCGTTCATATTCGAGTTATTGTTTTGTTTTTTGCGGGCTGATAGCTGTTGGAGTGAAGACGGATGCAACCTGACTCCTGTGTTAAGCTGGCGAGCAGCAGCAGTCAGACAGATTTTAATATGTGGAGGTTTATGAGTCTTCTAATGCTATTTCAAGGGGATAAACAACTTCAAAGGCATATAATTATGGAACAGAAAGGCTGAAGTAGGTTTTTTTTTTTGGTCAGGAATTAAATAACATCAAAACATAAACCCGTTTAGCAACAACGGGTTGCTAGAGAGAGAGAAAGAAAGCATGTACGTCTTTTTCTAAAAAGCAAACAGCAATAAGAGGAAATCGAACAGACAGACGGCTGAAGCACAGCGCTCAAAATGTATGTATGTGGAGAGAATATTTTGTATCCTAGATTTATTTCAAGTGTTGAAAATTGATGTCTGCACCCCTACCAGCCTATTTGATGGGCTGGTGTGTAATCCAACAAACTCAAGTGTGTGTGTGTGTGTGTGTGTGTGTGTGTGAGTGTGTGAGTGTGCTGGCATACATCCATGCTGTCTGAATATTTCATTTTCACCAGGGTCTTGGTTATTTTCTGCATGCACCCCCCCTCCTCCCTCCCATCTCCCATCACACACACACACACACACACACACACACACACATACTGTATATTCCAACACGCCCGGTGGCAGTAATTGCGCAGAACCACCACCCTATGAGTGTGTGTGTGTGTGTGTGCATTCAACACAGTCTCACAGTATCACTCTGATCTTAGACAGCTCGTGTATGTCCGTGTGTGTGTGTGTGTGTGTGTGTGTGTGTGTGTGTGTGTTTCTCGTACAGGTTATTACAGCGCGATTAGATCTGTCGTATCACTGCACCTCGCCAGGATCATTACAAGGCGATCAAAGATATGTGATACGTGTGTGTGTGTGTGTGTGTGTGTGTGTGTGTGTCAGCAGAAGCCTGAGGGCTGTGAGTAAACACGTCAAGATGTCTGCTGCTTCCTCTCACTCTATTTAAAATGAGAGACAGGGAGCGAGGAGCAGAGAGAAGAAGAGAGCGGAGAGGAAACAGAAAGATAGAAGAAAAAAAAATGATAGAGGATAGAAATTAAACTGAAAGGTTGGAGAGAGAGAGAGAAGAAAAAAAACGCAACACATAAACTAGAAAGCAGAGAATGCTGTGTGATTATTGAATTTCTGCATCCGCACTTTTCTGTTCCCTCACTCCTCATCCTGATTGCTTCACTCCGCTCTCTGTATACATTACGCTGATAAACGACCGCGCTCCGTCGGCTTTGACAAACTCGTCCGAAAGCCGGCTTTAAGCGAAACTCTCTGCAGGACGGACGTTACTACGCCTTTAGACATAATCTGCAGGTTTGAGTTTAGGCCCTGGGCTCAGATCGGCGAGAGCCGGGAGTCACGAGACAAAGGATATCGGCCTCTAGTCGAGGCCGTGGTCACTGCAGCGAGAAAAGCCGCGAGGCGTGACGAGAGGCTGTTGCAGAGGTCTTAATAAGAATCTAAACACACCAGAATCAGAGACTCTGAGACTGAGACTCCTCCTTGACAATGCCACATACCAAACCCATAATGTCAATGTATTGTTATTTATTTTTATATTATTAAAGGGAAGAAAAAAGGTCTTTGGGAAAATCAGAAATGCTCCATTTTGTCTCAGTGTCTGTGTTTGATTGACAGCAGCTGGCGGGCTGAGCACTGGTGTTACACTGTAAGGATTTAAAGACAAACTGCCGTAGCTACGGTCGTCATGGGCAGACAGCGTGCGTTGTTAGCAGTGATATTGAACAATAGGGACCAAACCAGCACCTAATGGGTCCAAAGTGACATCTGCAGGTATGTTTATACGCTGTTTAATGTGCTGCAGCTAAGCAGCTAATTAGCTATCTAGCGTGCTAACCGACGTTAGTGGTGCAGTTCCCCCCCGGGCGAATGTTCGTTTGGTGGCTCATTCAACAAGCTAAGCTGCAGGAAAAAAAGACATGTGTTTGTTTGTAAATTAGATAAGGAGGAGACATTAGCGGGGAAAAGCTAATGTGGGTTGATGTTCAGAGTCTGCGGCTCTTGTGTCGTGTAGCAGGATGCAATCAGGCTCAGTGCGACCGTTTGTGTTTGATTGAACGACACGTTATCGCTTTAATTCGAGATTTGATTAGCTGTATTGAAACAGGGAGTAAAGGTGTTCTACTGAAATAATGCAAAACTAGGGGGCGCCATTATGAAACCAAAAAATATAAAATGTAAAATATGAATTTGTCAGGAACTTGAATGAAGTTAAATGTCAGTTAATCATGTGATCTAGCTGCTTAGACTTCCCAAGTATGTTAGATATATAAGACTATGCTTCATTGACTCTATATTTTGTTGTCCCTATTGCAACTGGAGTTTGGTGATTGTCTAGCAACGTCTGTGATAGTAATTATCTGCAGGTCCTTTCAGAGCATAGAATAAAAAATGTCAACTTCAGATAATTAAACAGTGTATCTTTATACTTTGCATAATGATTATTACTAAACACAGTATGTGCTAAGTGATAGCATGCACACCAAGTTCAAATAGACATTTACCAGCTACAGTAGGTGAATTTTCAAGACAAAAGACTGAATGCTGAGTTTCATTGCAGGTGTGGACGGTCAGAAACTGCGTTCAAACTGATCTCATATAGCCAGTTTTAGACGTGGCTTGGTTTGCAAACCAAGTCAATGCAGCACAAATTAAGGCGAGGACACATACATACTAGAGGAAAACATTTCAATTTGAATGAGGGATTCCTGCTTTTTTTTTTCCTGAAGCCGAATGACTCAATTTCATAATAGTAGCGAGCAATATGTCGGCTGCCCAGTAGGCACATGTTGCTGTTTGTGTTGAATAAACACAGACTGTAAAAACACTCCAGACGTTTAGAATTCATGTAAATAAAAAAAGAGCATTGCTTTAATAATAGTTATAGTTGTTGCACACACAAGTTCTGTCATAACTGCTTGCTGAACTTCAGGTTGATCCAGCTGCTGCAGGTCTCCTATTCTGGTGCAGTCTGAGCAATTTAGCTGAGAAATGTACAGTTTCGTCTTTCCTTGAAGAGCCATTTACGCCATATTAAATAATAGATCACTTAGTGCAGGAGCGAGCAGACAGACATAACAGCTATCTGTTATGGAAGTTTTTTTTTTTCTATAATCCAATCATTTCAGGATGTTTCTGTGGCAGATTTTTTCTGTTAAATACAGATTTAATTATGTCTCACTGGTCTGAGTTATTTCCTCAGGTGGTGGGGGTATGCAGATGTGACTGCTCACACACATACATACATGTGAGCACAACAGCTGCAACCCTGCCTACTTACCCCCTCTCTCTACCAGCAGCACCAACCGACACATGGAAAACTTTGAAGTGCCTCCAATTAAAAGTTCCCCTCCTCCGCGGACAGTTTGTCAAATTAAATTGGAACTTTTTTTTTTTTTTTTTTCTGGCTAATTTCTCATTTAAAATGTTTGTCGACCTCCGCGTGCTGACAAAGTGACATTAAGAGCTGGCAAGAAATGAAGTGGTGGCGTGGACTGAGGGGACCGAAACCACAAGGGAACTCCTCAAGTTCAAGCTTCATCCGAGCAAACATTAAATCAGTGAAACGTCTGTTTATCTGCTTGTTAGCGACAAAAATAAAAGATCACAAGTGCAGCTTCTAGTCAAACCACATTTTATAATCCTTAAAAGCAAGCTAGGACCATTTAAACAACTGAAAAAGAACAAAAAGTACAAACTGTTTTTAAGTTATTAATATACTTGCCTGCAGTGGACAATGATAGGACACGAGCGTCCCCGGTAGCACTTGTTAACTTTCCTGTAAAGAAACAGAACAAAAAGAAAAAAAGGCTCAATGTTAAACATCAAAGCTGCAACGAATCACACAGTCAGTGCATCACGTTTCTCTGGGTTTTTAATAATAACAAGAATAATACAGACGTTTTTATTCAAAATTTTCAGGAAAGAAAAATTAAACCAATGAATATAAATATGGATATGTACACGTTTAAAACAGTTAAGCCATGACAAACAGGAAATAGTCAAAAATACTGAATATACATTAGATTTAAATAGAAAGAAAGTGAAGAAGTTGTAGAGGAAGTTGACAATATGTACCCTAAAGTGTCCTGGACCTGGTGTGTGGTCTAAAACGAAGACTAAACAAGATGGTGGGCGCGTTTATTCTTTAGATTTGGATGAAACCACTGTGTCTCTTTTAAACGCGACATACAAGTATGTTAAAGATGCACCATTAATGATATTTAACCTTTCAGCATATCACTGTCAAAATAATCTTGGCTGTTAGTGTCAATGTTATCCAAAAAAAAAAAAAGACCACATTTCCCATAAATCCTGCTGCCTCCTGTTGAAAAGATGATCTCCGTTTCCTTATTTTTCTTTGGTTTTTAGTAACAAGAATGAAAATTTTCAAGGTCATTTTGCTCAAATCTGCATTTTATTTCCAGCTTTTGGTGATCAGAAACTCAAAATTTGACCCATGATGGTTTATTTAAAGGACCAGTTTGTACAATTTAGTGGCATCTAACTGAACAGACTTGGCGAATATGTTTTAATTAGTGTATAATCTCATGAAAATAAGAATCATTGTGCTTCCCTGACCTTTATATCTACAGAGGGAGCGGCTCTCTTTCCACAGAGGCCGCCATGTTGCACCGCCATGTTTCTACAGTACCAAGAGGGGTTTTCATTTGGTTACGATCTGCAACCTCACCACTAGATGGCACTAAATCTCACACACACTGGTCCTTTAAACTCACCTCGCGAGGCGGCTGGATTCATACAAGATCATGCAAGAATCCGTCCAATCAGCATTGCAAATCCAGCTGCCTCACAAAGGGTAAGACAGTAATAGACACAGATGGTTCATCCAATCACCTGCCAAGGATTTTTTTTTGAAAGTGCCCCCTTTTTTTCAAAAAAGTTTCCAAGGACGATTCGTCAGATGGTTTCTGTAACAAACCATCTGGCACGTCAGGTTACCTTTAAATACCATACGTAGCACCGTTATGGATAATATATTTACTTTATGTGATCTTTATGTGATCTTTATGTGAACAGTTCAAGTCTTGAGGTCTTGAGCTACAAAAACCATCACTGTTACTGCATCATAATATTCCACACTGAGATATATTTGCATGCATGTTCGCTGCCTCAAAACTACGTGGAGGAAAACAGCACATCCTTTCTTTTAAAAAAAACCTTCACACCTTGTCCATTAAAATGTATGGAAGGCCAGCGGATCCGCACACACACACACACACACATATATATATCCAGCTGATATCTGAACGAGAAGCAGAGAGAGCCGTGAGAGCTTGATCCCAGCTGGAGATCATCTCTGATTCTATTTCATGGTGATAACTCTACATAACAATATTCAGCAGGAAGATATTATGTAAAGGCACAATGTATGTGTGTGTGTGTGCTGTGTGTGTGTGTGTGTGCTGTGTGTGATCCATAATGCATCACAAAGTCAAGGAGAGAAACCTCAGAGCTGCAGCTGCAGATGGTTCGACTTTCTTCCTCATTGAACTGAAAGTTTCTATGGTCGCTCATGTTGTGAGTGAGTGAATGTCATGCCCTTTGGGGTTCTTGTATCCTCCTAAAAATCCTCGTCGTAAGCAGCTTTTCTGTGGAAACTATAGAAAAAAACTCTGCTCTGCCAAGGTGGGCATGGTTTTGGTTGTTAGTTTGTTGAAAATCTCAAATTTCAGTGAGATTTGGTGGCCAAAGCACAGCGGAAATCACGTTTTTCCATCAAATGATTAATCGTTCAGGGTGATTGCATGGTTTTTAAATGTATTCCTTGACGCTGAGAGATGTATTTTTTTAAAAGATCATGTAGATGTTGTGGAGATTTGCAGTATAAATGAGGAAGACATGAGCTTTTCTGACATATAAACCCGCAAGAAACAGAATAACATTACTGTTGGCGAGTGATTGAAACCAAACAGAGTCTTCCTGTTTTCAGGATTTTCTCTGACAGACAGCTTCAGTGTTACATCGATCTTTTTTTTTTTTTTTAGGGTGGGGGGGGGGGGGGGGGCAGCTCTAGCAGGTTTTGAACGGGGGCGAGAGACGAACAGACAACCAGCAACATCACAAAAACTGGAAGGAAGGAAGGAAGGAAGTCTTTCCACCTAAAAAAAAAAAAAAAAAAAAAGCCACACAATTTCATCCTCCACCCAAAAAACCAAAATTGAAAAGTCAGAGCTCACTGCAGACAATCAAAAGTGATGTTACCATGGAAACAGGCGGCAGAGGATCACCAACAGGCGGGGTAGAGGGATGGATGGAGGGGAGGAGGAGGATGGGGGGGGGGGGGTGTATAGAGGGGTGTTGGACTGAAAGGAAACGCCCCGCCTGAGATTCAAGCTTGACAGAGGGAGACAGATCAAGAGTCAGACGGAAGAGAGACAAAAGACAGAACGAGGCAGACGGACGGACGGATGCTCGTGCTTCAGGTCGACCTCCATCCGCACTGAAACGTCTCAACGATTTTGGCGTATAAACCAAAAAAAAACAAAACAAAACTGTGCATCACATCTCAACATCTGGGACTCATTTCACTGCATTTGCTAACGTTTCGCTAATCACACCATACTCGCTAATCCGTGAGCGAGCATGCGTGAGACTCTCGGATTTATTCGGAATACGTGAGCGATAATCATTAGTGAAACGCCACACATCGTTTAGGACGTCCGTTTAAGTCGCTTTTTGTTGAAACACGCCCTTACCCTCCATCACCGCCTACCCTGTTGTTTGATAAAAAACCAGACTCGTTTACAAATCACTCTGATTCCTGTCAAGTATAACGAGTATAAAACGCTCGTCGCACAAACTTAATTCAACAGACGGAAGAAGTAATCGAGGTATCGGCGCCGGGATGTGACAATCATGAGACAAAAAAAAAAAAAAAACACAAGTCCTATCTTTTGTAAGTCTACAGAAAGGTTTGTGTGTCCGTCAAAAGAGGAAAATAATAATAACAGGACGGAGGAGAATCCTGACAAGCATCGCTGCGTCGCGCTGGTGCACTGCTGCGCTGTGCTGAAAAATCGTCCGACCGAATATAAAATGGAAAACACAGCGTAATGATGACACCTGTGTTGTGTAATTGGCTACACTGACATTTAAAATAAGTGGTTACATAAAAAAAAAAGGTTAGAGGCAGATATTTGGCTTCTTAAATTTACTGCCACACAGTCTCCGCTGTGTCTGATCAGGCTTACGTCATTGTGTACGCTACGACACGACATCTACACCTCAAGCTACATCTTCAGGTTCTTTAAAAAAAAAACACCTGCTGAGTGTGGACGGACGGACGGCCCGAAACGGAGAGAAGAAGGAGTCCTGTTTTAGCGTGGACATGAAGAGAGACAGACAGGAGGAAGAGAGGAAGAGACGGGATAGAGGGTGGGAAGAAGAAAACACAAAAGCGACCGAGAGAGAGGAAGGGAAGCTCAGCGAGGAAGGGGGGGGGGGGAGGTGGAGGGGGAGGAGATCGAAGGCAGTCAAGCAAACCATGAGCAAGCAAAAAGGAGAAAGGTCATCTCAGGTCACCGGGCACAGCGAGGGGAAGAGAAAGATGAAGGAGCAGAAAAGAAGGGGGAGGAGAAGAGGGGGAGCGGCCGGGTGGGAGGGGCGGGAGGGGAGGTGAAAGAGGAGTAAGAGGGGCGGGAGGTTGGGGTCCATGTGAGGCCCCTTGGTTGCAGAATCACAGTCTCCAATGATCACTTTTGTGACTATGCAACTGGGCTTATATTACTAGCTGCAACATCACAAAAATGACACTGGCAACCGCTAGTTAGCTGGTAAAACAGGAGGGGGAGGGGTGGAGGGGAGAGGGGGGAGGGAGGGAGGGAGGGGGAGGAGGGGGGGGTGTGTAAGCAATGCTTCGGCTCAGTCAGTCAGTTGTGAGTGAGGTTAAAAAAAAAAAAACACATGCCAGCATGAGCGTAAAAGAAGGAAAGAGAGATTTCATCCGACGCTCGAGTCCTCAAAGCATCACACACACACACACACACACACACCAAAAAAAAAAAAGGGCAGGTTGTTATTGTGAAGGAACCATATCGCCCGGTAATAAAAGTGAAAAATATCTCCCTCCTCGCTCTCTTCATTGTGTTCTGACCCCGGCCGCCCCTGTGAGTAAAGGCAATATTTCCTAACCGATGGCGGGTGGCGACGCCCACCAGACCCCCGTTTTTTTTTATAATAGCCGTGACCACAAACTCTCACTCTTGATATGTCATCTAATTGATGTGCGCCAGCGGCACGGCAACACCGAGCCTATATATATATATATATATAAATCCGAGTCGGGGTCTATCCACACTGAGGCTGGGGCGGCTCCCACCTAATAGGCAATACAGTATATCAGTTTAAAAGAGGTCGAAGGGGAGCGGATATAAAAGGCGGCCGGTGATAAAGGATCACTCGCGACAGAGTCCCCTGAATCACGCTGTTATCGACTAGAAAACACCCTGGATATTTGCTGATTTGCTGGATGTATAGATATTTTTTTTTCTACCCGCTTCCTCAGGGTCACGAGTCAAAACTCCCGGAGATGTGAGAGAGAGGACAAAAAAAAGGAGGAGACGCTTTCTGTTTAACTTCCTTCACTTTTGTTTAAATGAAAACACAAACATGGCGCTTTTCTCTCGTTTATTCTACATTACAGCCCCTGTCAGTCTTTCAACTACAATAGCTCAAGAAAAGCATAAAATGATGAAAAAAATCCACCTTTTTAAAATATTTACTACTCGCACACTGACTTTGATGTTCGATGCATTTCAGGGCTTATTTTGTAAAGACTTTCTTCCCTTTTTTTTCAACATCCCTCTGACAACTTACACGGACTTGCTATAGATGTAGTGCTACTGACAACCATTGATACAAAAGTCCATTTTCAGCAGCTCTCAGGTGTTTCTCATGTCTATCTACAAGCAGACCTCTTTACTTTATTATTCTCTCCACAGGCTGCTTTAAAAAAAATAAGGGACTTTCAAAAGTTCCTTAAACCTCGATGCCGCCGCTATCAACATTAAAAGCAGGCTTAAGTGCTTTGTGTACTTCAAATAACTCTTGCTAAGAAAGTCTTTATTACTCGGCCAGCAAGCATAGAAAAAAAATATGTTGCAAGCTCCTCTTGTGTGTGGGTGCATTCGTGGCATTTGCACTCGCCCACATGTTATATAGAGGCTAAACCGTAGCTGCTGCTGGCGGTCCCCTCCGACTACGCTCGTGATTTCCAAGAGTTCGCGGTGAGAAGCCGGTGAGGGATCATCGTGTCTTCGCGGGTGCGGTCACACGGCTTTTCTCTCTCCCTTCCTACGCCAACAGCCGCTGGACAAACGTTAAGCGTTAAAGTTTCCGAAGGAGTTCCCTACCTGCGGAAGTCGAGGAGCATCCGGCTGGTCTCCGGGACGTTCTGGTTGAGCCAGGTCAGGAAGTGGAACTGGGTGACCGTCCGCGTCTCGTTGGTCTGCATATTCTTCAGGTAGAAGCTGCGGACCAGGAAGTCGTCGCACCAGATGTGTTCGGACACCAGGTTCACCTACGAGGGCACGCACGGATGTTTACTAGACTTGGTTTAGTCGTTAAAATCGAATCACAGCAGGCGAGATAAGCGAGAGAGAAACTACATGAAGCTACTAGTCTGTTTATAGTCATCATACAAATGACTATCTATCCTACTGAGGCAATAAAATCCATACTTTCAGACATAATTGACGGATTGCTGGCTTGAGAAATAACATTGTGTAATTACTAATGTAATACTAGGCAATAATCTTTTTTGGGAATTAATAATAAAGATTTTAAACGGCCTCTATAATCTTCCCTTGTTAAGGTCAAGCACGCTATTTGACTTGAATTAACCAGCCATATTTCTATTCTCACTTCCTAGAATCGAAGGATGATGATATAAAGTCATAGCTGGGGGTTGAGAGAAACACACACACAACCCCCCCCCCCCCACACACACACACACACACTGACAGTCAGTCGGGTTGAAGTTATGGCGGATGAGTCATTTTACCTCGTAAATGTGGTAGAGGTTAGATCCCTCGTCGGGCCAGTAATGGTAGCACTGCTTCACCCCGCTCTCCACGAGTGGCGTCAACATGACGATGACCACGCAGCCGTTCTCCCACACCATCTGCAGACAAAAACAAAACGCTCGGTAAGGGGGGCGCTCTTCGTTTAGGTAAACGTCCCGGAGGAAGGAAAAACACCTCCGATATGACGAAGCAGGAGCAACGTCGCTATCGTGAACCGTCTCTTACTTGCGGAAGGAGTTAAAAGAGGAGGACAGCAGCTTTTTTTTTAGCCTTGTGCTTGTAATCAGCAAACAAAATTAAGGAATATTGATGGCAGGGAAACTTACAGTATATATAAAGATCTCTAAAAGTCCTGTTTAATAAGAGTAGGAGTCATGATATTGAGGATATTAATCAAATTATGTGCTGTTTTTTTTTGTTTTTTGGAGGGGTGGATGTTTCTGGTTGAGGGCTGAGGGGGTTCATTGCTTAGAAAACGACACCTTCCTTTGAAACCAAACACTTCCAGACATGTTCACCATGTTTCAAACTTTAGTAAGAAACACCAAGGAGCTTCGTGACTTGAGAAGTAATTGCTAATCAGGGGCTGTTCCCTCCCCCAACTGTGTCATTCTCCTCAGACACACACACACACACACACACACACACACGGTCATATTTTCCTGCTGGCAGTCATATCCTCACAGCCGGAGGGTGGGCTGGCTCTGGAGATCCATCCTGAATCAGATCAGAGGTAACGCTCGGGCCGTTAATGGAAGCTATAAAACAATACTGCTCCCACGTCGTGGCGTTAGATAATCAAGACGGCCGCACCTTGCCGCTCAGTCAAGAACCGAGCGCCACACCTTGACGGAGATTTAAACCGGTGTTAATTGCGGCGGGGGGGTTTTGAGTTATCGGTCTCGTGGATCTAAAGACGGTGACGGTGCACTTTTTTTGAGATTAACGGTGGTAATTTGCTTTAGCTGACGTAGGTGTGTGTGAGAACTCCGCTGGTGCTGGAGAGGGACACGTTCCTTCTTTTAACAAACTTAAGGTTTGTTAAAATGCTAATTTTATTTACACCCTTAAAAAAGTGAACTGCACACGGTGCGTTTTTTTCTGGCGATCGCTCCGAATCACACAGTCCTCTGGATTAAACCCTCTAAAACAGGATATTTGTGGGACATGTGGCTTCAGTGCTTTGCTCAAGGGCACCCCGGCGGTTGTTAAGTTTGGCGGCTCCTTATTAAAAGGAGTCTGATAAGTCGACCGGGGCCGCAACACGACAAGAAGTCTGGGAGTAAAGCCTGAATACAAAGAGCCTGTTCAGCACAGAGAAGCCACTTAACGAACCTGAGAGGAATCCATGATGAGCAAGTAGTCCTGCTCTGAGATCCTGACACAATACGACAAACTCTTTGGCGTCAATGACGAGATTTTCCAGGCACTCATTTACTATCTATTCCATTGCATTGTGCCAAAATAAAACCCGACTATACTACGATGTAAAAACAACAGAGAGAGAGAGAAGACTCCAGCATATCGAGGCCTCCTTCTAAAGGGGTCAGTAGGCTTCAAACGAAATGCTTGTCGGACCGTCAAAGAAGGTCTGAAGGATCGAGGCAGCCGTCTTCCAACAATATCAGTCCGACTATAGCGTGCCCACTTCACACAGCACTCAGGAGGTGTGCAGAGACGTGAGGAGTACACAGGATTTAAACTTTTCTCTCAAGTTATGTCATAAGATGTGCCCCTAAAACAAAGCAAGAAGGAATAAGAGAAGAAGAAGAAGAAGGAAAAACGAAGAGGTTTAATCACACAATAACCAACGACTTCCCTTCCTTGAAAGACGAGTAACGTCCAGAGCGGAGGGAGGGATTAATGGTTAGAGGGGGGAGGAGGGAGGGGGTGAAAAGTGCTGTAATGAGGGGTTAAAGTTCATTCTTTGATCCCCCCTGAGGAGAGACCTCCAGAGCTGGGAGGGAAATGTGAGGGATTTAGTGGTGCTAATGGATGCTATGTGCAAAACTATGGAGTGTACGATGTAGTCACAGACTTGTGTTGCACGACGGCTCGCGTTGTCGACATCTGTGGAGCATTCAGTGGTTACAAATGAACCTGAAGAGAGCAGACAATAATATGTAATCCAAATAAAACTGTCGTTTATTAGCAGCAGGTTTTTTTTAAAAATTAAAATCAGACGTTTGGATTTTGTGTCCTTGGCAAGGACGTTTCTCCTGTTTGGTGAAAAGACAAAAAAAGAGAAATTCCCTTCCTCCGCCCGCGTTTTTAAATGAGCTGTCTTTTTACATTTCAACTCGAGCTGATAAGCAGCAGCAGAAAGAAGAAGAAGAAGAAGAAGAAGCAGCAGTGAATCTACGAGAGCCTGAGAGATTTCTCATTTTCCTGCCGGGGGGACAGGACTTGTTTGACAAGGGGGACCTTTCCTTCCAACAACCCTCTAACACACACACACACACACCTCCCTCCTGCCTCCCTCACTACCGCTCCCCTCGACACACACGTATACACCACAGCTGCAGAATAACTTATCGATCCTCCTCGCCTGAGATTCAAACCCGATCCAACGTTTGGGACAGTGGGGAGAAGTGTTTGCCATCCCCTGCATTAACAATATGTTCCATTGTAGACTGGTGTGTGTGTGTGTGTGTGTGTGTGTGTGTGTGTGTGCTGTGCCGGGGGGTGTTGCTGGGCAGGGAGCGTGATGGCGAAGGCGAGATTAATAACGACATCCACAGAACAGGGTAGTCTCTCGTGTGGCTTGCTGCGCTAATAAAAATTGGCTAGCTCTTGTTTAAGAGAGGAAAAAGTATTGATTTTTTTGTTGCGTGAGTGAGCGTGTGTGTGTGTGTGTGTGTGTGTGTGTGTGTGTGTGTGTGTGTGTGTGTTCTTACCTGCCAGAAATCAGCCACAGTGGAGGGCAGGGGACCTTGAGTGGCGATGTAGGCTGGGTTCCTGGGATCATGATCCATCTGAGCAGAGAGGAGGAAAAAAAAGGAGAAAAGGGCGATTATGAAAACTTGATTCATGTTTTTTTATTGTCTCAAAACTTGATGCTTATACTTCCTGTTAGTTTCATTAACAGTTATTTTATCAGGATCGTCTCTTAAGATCTCCGTTTTCAAGAGAGTCTTTGGCCAAAATGTCAGTATAGTTCACAAAAAATAAGCAAAAAAAGAAAAGATGCAATTAACTGTAATAAGGAATTAAAGGACCAGTGCATAAGATTTAATGGCATCTAGCAGTGAGGTCACAGCATCCATTTCTGCCACCACTAGATGCCGCTAAATTCTACATACTGCACCTTTAAAGGGTAAGATATGAATAATAATAATAATAAAAAACTGGCTCTAATCCAGAGTCATCAAAAAAAGCATTAATGACTCGGCTGTTTAAAACTTGTTCAGGGCAAAAGATTGTAACTGTCACACACCACAACCTTTCAAGTGTTATCTTAATTGCTGCAGCGTTCCAGTTTTAACTTTACTGTAAACTTATACAGTCATTGAAGAAAAAAAATAATAATCCAAATGGCTACAGAGTGACATCAGTGAAAACTTCGCGGTGGTGACGATATTCTCCAACTTGTAGGTTGTAGAGAAAATTGAAAGAAAGTTGGAATAACTAAAGACTGTCGCCTTGAAAATTTCAAGTTTTCTGAATATTTTTTTAAAAATTTTTAGTGAGAGCCTCCTTTTCAAACTAAATCCTTGGAAAGTAAGTTGCATGTTGAATTTGGATGAAAACTTAAAGCACAATAACAAGTGAGAGGACAAAAAAAACCACTCGTATACCAATGAAATCATCTCTGAACGGTCAAGAAAGGCCAGAGCTGTGAGTTAGTGTTATAAACTTGAGTGCACTATAATATAAATAGAGTGTCCGACAAGTGCAATTACGTGGCACCGGCATCAACTCGCTGCATTTATCAGTGTCAAGTTTTCAAAAGCAAGACTTCCACCTCTGTTTTCTTCTCTTTGCAAAAAAAAAAAAAATCTATTTAGACGTTTTACAGATAAGCAGATAAGACGAGAAGACCTCTCTCTCTCTCTCTCTCTCTCTCTCTCTCTCCATCAATCATTCCTATTAGCGTATCATCTATAAGTTTGCGAGGATACATATGCGACAGTTGTCACAGCTGGAGGCCTCTCTCGGCGAGGGATTTGCTTTTCAGTAACTTCTTCCTTAACTTAATGGAAATTGCAGGAGGATGGCGTGGGCGTCGGGAAGACAGGAGACGAACGTGAGGTGAATCTGCGAGGACGTGAGTGACACCCCCCCCCCCCCCCCCTTTGCCTATTACCATGCAAATTGTACGGTAAATGTAATAATTGGCGAAGACCAATTTAGCTGGAAGCAATTACATAGAGGGAAGACAGATAATTTCTGGGGGCTTTTCCCCGTGCACGAAATTGTCTTTAATGGTCCTCTGTTCCCTTTTATGAATGCCAAACAATAATGCACTTCTAATGAACTTTAAAAAAAAAAAAAAAAACAGCAGTAACTCAGAGAGAGAGAGAGAGAGAGAGAGAAAAGGTGACATGGTGCGAGGGTGTTTTTTTTTTTGCTCATTAAAACATCTGCAGTCAGAATTGCGTCATGGACATGAAAAAGAAAAAAAAATAATAGCTGGAGGCTAGTGTGCTTTTTAAAACATGGGAAGATGATTGCATAGGAGGGGGTTATGCATATAATAAATGCCCAGAAGTACGTGGACGACATTTCTGTCAGACAATAACGAGCTTCCGATCTTGTTTCAACAGTTTCAGGAAGTGATTTCTCCAAAAAGCGAAGAGCCCCCCCAACAAAGAAATGATTCTCCCAGTTCGTTCGGTGTGGAAGAAACGTGACTTGCCTGCACACAACCCCTGACCCTCAACCTCATACAACAAACACCCATTGGGATGAAACCAGCCGAGCCTCATCAACCTGCGGCTGAAAACCCAGAAGAGTGTGGGCTGTTACAGCAGGAAGATTTAAAGCTGATTTATGAGTCGATCAGATCTGGTTCTCGCAACGTATCGTCCGGACCGCGATGGTAACGTAAAGGCGGTATTGTTTAGACGCTGGGATGACGTATGGCAGCGTATTTTCAGTGTGTTGCGTTCGGTTGTTCACATGAAAAGTGACGAAAAAGCAGAGTTAGACAGATAAGTTCAAACCCTGACTCCTTCTTTCTCACCTCTGCCATTGGAGAGTTGTAGCAGGAGGGGATTTCTGGCGTATTTCGACCATCCAACAGGCTCGTTTTGAAGGAGTATACTTAATAAATTAAACCCTTTAATGCCCGTCGTCATGGAATAAGATGTTCAACAATAAAATACGGGTGCAATAATCAAGAGATATGCCTTTACACTGGCCTTTTCATGCTTTTATTCTTGAAGAAGCGGTTAATAACTGAACTTTACTTGTGCAATAGTCAGAGCTGAATGCATAATGTCAGTTCTTAAATACTTCGAGAGCTCATACTGGTCAAAGGTTCAGATTGACAAGCACCTGATGGTACCGCAATTAAACAACAAAACAACCTTTTGCCCCAATCCAGGGTGCTGCAGTCTAGGAAGTAGAGAGAGAGAAAAGAAAACAACTAAATGTCTCATCTCATCCAGGGTGACAAGGTGTAGGAAAGAGAGAGAGAGAGAGAAACGCCGGGAAGGACAGAGAAGGAGAAAGAAATTGGCATGGAGAGATGGAGAAAAACAAGAAAGAGAGTAGAAAATAAGAGGTGAGGGAGGGGATAAGAAGAAAAAAAAGAAAAGAGATGGCACAGCAAAAAGCTGATGATGAGCTGAAGGTGAAACTGGAAAGAGAGAAAAAAAGAAGAGAAATTCAGGCGAGAAGATGATGAAAGAAAAGAGAGAGACAAACCGAGCGGAGTCTGCACACTTGACATTTCTCTTTTAATCTCTCTCTCTGTGTGTCTCCTTTTCAATCTCTGTGGACACACAATGCTTCCTGACATCTCAAAGTGTCTCTAGAATTAAACCCTGCCATTAATGACACAGCGAGTGTGTGTGTGTGTGTGTGTGTGTGTGTCACAAAGGACAACTATCTTTCTCCCTCTATCACAGACACGCACTCCTCCTTAACGAGGAACAAAAGTGGAGGATGTGACAGCTGCAATTATCCCTGTTATTGTTTCTTTGGAGAGAACGAAAGGAGTCAAATTGTGTGTGTGTGTGTGTGTGTGTGTGTGTGTGTGTGTGTGTGTGTGTGTGTGTGTGTGTGTGTGATCAGCATCGCGCCGTCTGATGAAGTTTTATGACGAAGCTGACTGTTACTACAGTCTGACACCTCAGTGGGGGTGACAGTGTGTGTGTGTGTGTGTGTGTGTGTGTGTGTGTTGGCAGCTACATATATTAGCTGAAAGTGTGACTCTACATATTCAGGAAATAAAAACAACTTCTCCTCCTCTCTCTCTTCTCTTTTCTCTCTCCAGAAACATCTTCATTCTGGACTCAAACGGTCCAGACAGTCCAGTTTTTTCCCGCCTGTTCGTCTTGATTCATTCTCATCAATATTTATCTGTTTTCTTTCTACTCAAACTCTCCTTACCGTTAACTTTTCACACCATCTGTCTGATCTTTACTGTATATTCAGGGAGAAAACAGAACTAGTGGAGACAATCACGTCGAGGGTTGGAAACTGTTCGGAGCGACGCCGTTCAGTCGCTTTTAAACGCCACAATAAATGAAATTACATTCAAGTTATATTGTATTTGTGTGGCAGCAGACATAGTAGATATCACAAAAGAGCGTTCTTCATTCACAGGGAGGAGAGTATTGATGATATCGGTGAGGTATTTCCTCCGTCACCATTCATTTACCTACAGTTACGAACGCTTTGCTTTCCTTTTTATCCAACATTTCACACACGTTTCCAGTCACCACGTTCGCTTCACTTCTCAAGAAATGACCTAGAAACTTGTTATTTTAGATGTTTGTTGGATAAAACCTGAATGAGAAAAATAGGGAATTTACCAAAAGTGTTTTCTTTTTTCTTTTTTGGTCAAGGTTTAGTGGAAATTTGTTAGGAGGAGAGGTCGGAGAGGACCGCACGACTGCAAGAGGTTGTTTGTAACATCATTTTTAAAGTGTTAAAAAAATCAAAGCTGATTCTTTTGTTGGCGTATTTATTTGATAACGATCTGTTAAAGTGACTTGTTTCAAGATTTACCCTTTAACTAAGCTCATTTAGAAATGAAACGGCATCTTTGTGTGTGTGTGTGTGTGTGTCAGCATCACTTGTCTACCAGGGAAGTGTTTTACAAAAGACATCTTAATATGTTTCTGCATAGAGATGTTATTAAATTGGTGGGAAGTAGACGCGACATGAAAGGAAAGCGAGGAACGACAGTTAAAGTCTTCATTTTTCCTTCAGTGAGACTCTTTAATCAAAAAAACAGTGAATTCAGCTGTCAATGAAGTCCGAGAGGCTGATTTTAAAACTGTTATCAGCACACAGCAAGCATGAGAATTAACGTGTGTGTGTGTGTGTGTGTGTGTGTGTGATTGAGTGGTACCTACGTGATTGATTATGTCTTAGTGAGTGTTTGACTGAGCGTACGAGGAAACTGTTGAGTCTATTTTAGAGTAACTGCATGTGTGAGAGGAGGAAGTGAGCGAGGTGATTGATTGTGTTTGGAGGTTTGCAACTGACTGACTGATTGAGTTTGCCCTCCTCCTGCATCACTGTACATTTTATTTTGAAGCATATTCATAGTTTCATCATTATTTTATTGCATTCAACCTTTGCACAGATGATACTTTTCTTTGCTGATCGTGTTAACTCACTGATGTCATGGCGGTTATTTGCCCCAAAAAGGAAGCTGAATTATGTCACTTGCTTCAAGTTTATGTGGAAAAAAACCTACATGTTTGTCAAATTTCATGCAGCTAACCCACAGATTTTGGGCATGTGTATTTATATATCGTCTAGTTAAGGTTCAAGGGGTTCAGAAACCTCTCCGTTAAAATTCAAAACTCAGCGCTCCTCACTGTCTTCACTGTCTTTGCTGTGGTCGTAGCTGATAGCTGCGGTAGTGGGTCGAACCGTGCTGGAAAGGTCAGAGTTCAAATATGTACAGAGCTCTGCTGCCAGGGTCCTCACCCACACTAAACCCTGGCAGCACATCACCCCAACTCTCATCCACCTATACACTGGCTGCCTGTAAAACGCCGGATCTCCAACAAACTCCTACTCCTCACCTACAAATCCCTCCACTCCCTGGCACCTCTCCGACCTCCTCCACCAACCCACACCTTCCCGGACCCTACGTTCAACTGATTCTGGCCTGCTGTCTGTGCCCCGCACTTTTGGAGACAGAGCTTTCAGCGTGGCGCCCCCCCCCCCACCCTCTGGAAATCTCTCCCTGCAGCAATACGCAACGCTCCCACCCTGGACTCCATCAAATCCACCCTAAAAACGTACCTGTTTACTCAGGCTTTTGGTCCACAGCTACCAAAATGAACTCTTTTTCTTCTGTTGTTTGATTTTTTTGTCCCTGTAAAGCGTCCTTGGGTGCTATGAAAGGCAAAAACTTCACCTCATCTAAACCACCCCTCTACAGCTTCCTGATTGGTCAAACAATTCTTAGTCATATCTAACGAGGAAACCGAGCATTTTCGTCTTTGAAAGGTTTTAATTGTGTCGTTTAGCAAAGTCACGTTAGCAGTTAACTTTTAACTAGCGCCTAAAAACAACAACATCTGGTTGATTCGTTATTTTTGTTTCCCAGCTCGACCAGAAGTGGTGATGAAGTGGTCTTTGCTTTGCTCGGCCTTATAAGTGAGAGCGTTTCATGTCTGCACCGAACCGAAAAAAAATCCCCACGCTGACCAGACTGTACGTAGGTGAATCTCACCAGTGTCTGTCTGACGCCCGAGGAAGGAAACTGACTTACAGAAACCCACCGGAGATCGCAGGCAGTGGTTGTAAACCTGGCTGTTGGTGATACAGATAAAAAAAAACAACAAACTGCCTGGTATGAGGTCTGTGAACACCAGAAAACAAACAAAACCGGCTGTTAGAAATGCAGATTCTTTGCTCTCCGAGGCGTTTCGTGACTCACGGTCGACGCAGGACACTCGAGAAATTCAGAATTTTGTTTTTAAACTCTAAAGAAACTAAAATAATACTGAAGCGATCCAACAGGTTCCTGCAGGGTCACTGGATGCATACTTGCTGATTAAAATCCATCATTTTTTACAGTTATTGTCAGTCTACATGTCTGCACCGAATGTGTTGTGGCATCTGTGTGTGTGTGTATATATGTATCCTGTTTGAGTGTGGCTGAGCCTGCGTGCATGTGTGTGTGTGTGTGTGTGTGTTAGCAAGTGTGTAGCTAAAAATTTTAGTGTGTATCTCCTTTTTGCATGCGTGGGTGCATGTTCTGCATATGTTTTTGCATTTGTTGGGATTGACATTTGACAAGGCTGCTCCTTTGTTCCTGTATAGTTTTGATCTCTCTCTCTCTCTGTCTCTCTCTCACACACACACACACACACACACACACACACACTCAGCCACTTCTTGGTGTGACGCCCAGATTTGAAATGCATAGCGTTCCTGTTGCTTTTAATGGAATACCACTGTATCTGCCTCGAGGGAAACGTAAAGCTACTATTCCAACACTGGTTTCCAAATTGATACACTCACTTACTGAATTCATATGGCTCTTCCCCCCCTCCCTCCCCCCCTCCCTCCCCCCCCCCCCCCCCCCCTCCCCTGCTCCTTCCTACAGGCTGTTTCGCTGTTTAAAATCTGTACTGCAACAAGGAAAGGCCTCTGCAAGTCGAGCGGACCATAACAGTAAACACAATCTAGTGTCAAATTAGCATAACCCAAGCTAGAAAAAAATAATAATAATAATTTCCCAAGACCCCACGGATCAATTTTTACAGAGAGCCGTGTGCCTGTTCCTTTCCTTTCCTATACCTTGCACTACTCGCCCCGGGGTGATTCGCTGTATAACAATGATTAATATTCATGGTGCAGAACATACACGCTGGCACGGGAGAGGGCGGGGGGGGGCTCGCCGCCGAAGCTAAGCAAGCGTTGCATCGAAAATTTATATTGTATAACGGTAGGGTGCTTTTGTTCCTGTGACGCCCCCCCCCGCCATCCCCGTGAGGACTGTGGGGAGGCGGGCATGGCGGCGGCATAGTGTGAAGCACAAAGTTAGAAATGCAGAGGAGGTACTTACGATCGGGCTGGCGTTGATGTAATCAGAGTTTCCTTGGCTGTTCTCCACCTTCAACGTGATCCTGGAGTGATCGTCTGCAAACACAAACGGAAGAAATCTGTGCATTTTTTGTCTGCGGGGAGCGCTCGGCGGGCCGCGTTACATGCAGCGCAATTAGTAGTTTCTCTTTGCATATCTGTTGAGTAGACAGGAATTATCTTCACAGCCCTGATGTGTGTTTCCATGAACCTAAAGAGTTTATTCCCTCCTGGTTTGTCGATGTTGTTTTCAGCCCAGAGAAGAAAAAACTCTATTAAGACCACTACTAAAGATTAAAGCATGAACCAGTAAAAGGACTGAGAGAAAAAATTGCCCTGATGTTTCTTGGTTTCCCCCCCTCAAAGAGCTGATCGATTGATCCCTGCTAGGTACTTCTCACGTTTCTGTGATGTTCCCGGAAAATTCACCAGAAGTCTACGAGAGAGATCAGACAGACGCTCGTTCAGACGGTTGGTAGTTTCAGATCAGATAAAAACGAGACGATTTGAGCAGTGAGGAGTTCTCTAAACTCTGAGTGCTGCGGTGGTTAAGTTGTTTGGTTAAGTTTCAACTTGAAATTCTTGCACAGATCCAAAAGGTGTCAACATACCAAACATGTTAAACCTAGTTAAACTTAAACTTGTATAAAATCATGCACAAAACGTAGAATATTTCCATTTGGTGGAATGATGCAGACATAAAAAAACAATTAAAATCTTATGTGTCAGTTTAAACACTGTATTTCTTTACATTATGCAGACATATGATGGCATCAGACAGTGTCAGAAAAGCGTTATCTAGACTTTAAGGCACTAAAATCTGCATTTTTATGGATACATTTATGCATGCGGCTCTTGTGTGCATTGGTGTAAAACACTAAATATGAGTATTTTGTCTCTCTTTGAGTTTTGGGAGGGTCTACCCTCTGCTCTGTTGTCCCTACAAATTTTCCTAGTTTATACGTTTCATCCTTGAGAGCGACCGTTTAAAAGTCTCAAGCGATGGCGGCAAAACACTTCTCGGAGAAGCCAGTGGTGCTTCAAATAGGAAGTGCAATTTATTCCTGACAAACTGCTTTCCTTTGCTGACAACACGGATTTCATTAAGCCCGGGTCTGCTGGAGAGAATGGGACAGCACTTTTTTAGACGGGCTATTTCCAACAGAAGCTTAGAAAATTTTTAATCATTGATGAGGTCGGTGCAGGAGAGATTTAATAGAGAACTAATTTACAACCCTTCCCTGCTCCTGCTTTCTGATAATAAAAGGACCGGGTTCAGGGTATATTGGGTGAGTTGTTGAGAGGTTGCGGGAGTAATCTCGCCGCGTTTGAAGGGTCGACATCGAGGAGGTGTAACGGCTGAGTTTTTGGTTCTGCTCAGTTTGCTGTGAGGAGGAAATAATGCTGCTGCCTTTTCCTTTACATGTAACCATTCTGCCGAAAACGCACCAAAACTGTCCGTAGACTTCCTCCTGCACAGTGAGCATTGTTTCTCTCTGTTTAATCTGTTTAAATCTGTAAAAACTGTGTAACTGTCATCCATAACGTCATCACGCAAGGCTCCCGAGTCAACCAGAACAAGGATATTCTTTGACCAGATGTGGTTAAAGGAGCCAATCAGAGCTCGTTTTTCCATATTTTAAAACGCAACACAAGCCGACTGCAGCTTGCAGTTTGTTTGTAGCTGTCAAATATAGTCAATAAAACCAAAAAAACAGATGCTCGACGCCTCTTTTATGGCGCACAAGTTGTACACATGGGAGCGAGCGAGCTTTACAGGTGATTCTCCAAAGCGAGAGACAAAGAGGAGGAAATGAATCCACACCTGAGTCGTGCTACACCGAAGACGAGGATCATTTTATTGATGGAAGTCACCCGCAACAGGACATGGGAGTATTAGTGAGTTGTTTACTTATTTTTGAGGGGTAGCGGCATGTAGAGGAATACGAGTTAGATTTTTTGGGTTTGATGTGTGCAGGTGTGGATCTAGGATTTTTATAAATTAAAGGGCTTTCATGCTGGGTGTCTGGGGAATCATTTGTGATTACTGTTATTATCTGCTATAATAAGATGTCGTTTACTGAACACTGTTATTGAACAATGACTAATAAAGTTTACGGGAGGTGTGGACCTGTCTGATCTGATCAGCTGCTGAGGTATTACCGCATCCATCACAAGACCATGAAGTGGTACAACATTACTACCACCAGCAGAGTGCTGCAGAGGGAATGGGCCCGTCACCCACCAGGCATTTCAAGCTGCTAGAAGTGCCCCTGGACTTTCAGTACTTGACAGGGAATATGTGCATGTACCTGTGGCGAACGCTCGTGGCGAAGAAGCATCAAAGAACTGTGCAAAAGGAGCAAATGTCTGGTGCTTCTCTGCATGATTTTGGACAGATACCACAGCTGGATGGTTTCAGAGGGGCAAAAACCGCCTGTTGTTCAGACCTCTTCTTGGAGATCACAGTGGGAAGGGACGAACTGAGGCTCTTAGCAAAATAGTTCTCGGACATTTCTGAGCCTTGTTGAGCGTTTTCTTTTGGGTTACCTTTGTCTGTTTTTTTCTTATTTAAAAAGATTAATTTCTTTGGGCAGAGTTTGTATTTCTTTCTACAATTTTACAGTATCGCACATCTTATTTAGTGACATCACTGGATAACAGAGGTTGTACATATAAGTTTGTGGATATAAAACACTTGATGATAGCATAAAAAGTTGCTTCACTATTAGCAAGAAACCAAATGATGGTGTATCCGAACAGTGGTCTATGGTAGACTCCTGGTTAACCTGCATGCTAATTACATCCAATACTTTATTAATACCAAAACTTACATTAAGATTGCAAGTTGAAAGAAACATGTATACCAAATTAAACAATTACGGCATCAATAGCAAGAACAATAGTTTGGTTACATCCACCATTAGATGGTCCACTTTTTAATTGTGACCATTTTTTGTGATCTACACCTTTAAATCTAAAGATAACACGCTGAAGTTCCTATTCCTGACATTTTAATAAAGATGCTCAAACAGAAACATTAGCTCTTGAAGTAACCCACAACCATGTCATGCTTTGGTATCTGCAGACTTTTTCTTTGATCATTGTCATGAGAAGAAACACCCTCAAAAGTAACATCTTAGAACATTTAACATTCACCTATAGGGGTGTGGAAACCAAGTAGATGTAACAGCAGAAGTAGCCAGGTAGATATAATAGTGATAGTTCATTTAGTAAAACATTTTTGAGAGAGCTAAGAAGAGAAGGAAACAAAACAACGATGAAGTTCATTGCTTACATGCTACAATAGCGGTGGAGCGGTTCTTCTTGGCATTGCCGTCCTTCAAGCCGAAGGTGCAGGCGTTGGGTTCGGCCTGGTAGGCACACAGCGCCTCCCACTCCTTCTCTAGGCGGTCCTTGTTCTTCAGGTGATCCTCCATGTAGGACTGAAGGAGACAAGGAGAGAAAAGAGAGAAGGGAGAGAGGATGAGATGAGAGGCCATTTATATATTTCTCCATGTCCGTTACCAACCCTGTATTGGTATATGTTGGTTCCTTGTACTTGTTTTAATCCATCTGAAGCACCAGATGGAGACAGGTTCAGCTCTTCATCACAACTCCTTCACATACCGCCCTGCAGTTTTAACCGACAGAGGAAGCTTTCCTAAACATGTCTGGCAGCCCGACAGTATTTGCATGTTTGTTTGAACCTCAGTGGAGCGCCAGATGGGACGGTCGGTACCAGTTATTTTATCAATCAAAAGAAAAGTCAACCAAATAGATAGTCGGGTTCTTTCCTGTGATTGCCAATCAGCTTTTTAATGTGTTTATCCTATGTGGCAAATCCCACCAATGTGGTGCTCCGGGTAAGAAGGGAAAACCGAGCTGTTGGAAGCACCAGATGGGTGACGTTTACTCGTTTAAGATAATACGTGAAAACTAGCAGAACAGGTTTGTTATGACCCTTTAGTTCAAACTATGCATCCTTGATTTTAATAACTTTATAAAACAGTCCCTCTGGCTTCTTCATGAACGCTGAAACAAAAGCAAAGAATCCTCATTTCCGCGTTTCAGTCGCACCGAAGCTGCGTTAATGAGAACGAATATCAGTCTGATCTTCTGCAGCTCTGCAGCCGGTTTTAGCTCGGCCAACCTACCGTACAGTATTCATAATTAAGGAAGAGCAAGTGCGACTTTGATCGACTGCCAGCAAATGAACTTGGCACGTAACGCCGTAGCACTCAGGTTAGTTATAATCTGATGGCGGGCCGGCGTGGCTTTTGTTTTTCCAGCGGCCCGTGCACACAAAATATGGACGGTACCAATCGTTTGTAATGGATGAGGGGGATGAAACTGGAGCTGGTGGGATTCTTTAAATGGCTCGGGCGATGATTTATGGTGGCAGTTACAAATAGAGCTGATCTTAATCAGAATTAGCTTCCCCCCAAAAAAAAAGGCCTAATGGCTTTCCGCTGAAAATGAGAGTGAGTTTGTTAAAAATGGAAGGCGGCGCGGCCGGCGAGCCAGGCTGGTGGGAGATAATGGGGAAAGTGTCCAGATCACATGCAGATATGTGGTTTTTTATCATACATGTGCATGAACACACTCCAGACAAACTCTACAAACGTGCAGCTTCAACACACACACGCTAGCCATCCCGTGTTGTAGTATATCATCTCTCTATTATATCTGCTGCTGAGCGGCTAAAAGAGCAGCGATGATGTAACAGGAAGCTGCGAGCAGCGACCATCCACCTGCACAGACCAGCCACTTATCAAAGACACACATACATACACACACTAACCCAACGGTTGTGTTGTGCATGGCCCCTGTTAAATAGTGCATGCACGCACACACCAATATACAGGAAACAAACGGCACAAACACACATCTTTAAAGCAGAATCCACATATAAAGGTCACGTTACACAGAAAAACACAGTCCACCCCCACACAAGAAAGCAACAGCACACACACACATCCACTCAATGTACAGACACCCACTCACATGTTCATATTCTACACACACAACAATAAACATGCACATGACCTGCAAACATACACTGACTGTTGTCTCCTGCATACAGAAATTCATACACACACACACAGCCCTACATCAGATGCACCCCCCGCCCCCCACCCCCCCTCCACATCCTCTACCCCCTACCCTCTCCCTCGCTCTCTAATGCCAGAGTAATAGGGTTTTGTGGCTGTGTAAAGGGATTATTGCAATCCAATCAGGAGGTGCTGAGATCACCATGTGTCGACCAAACACTGAATAATCCCCTTACTCCGGGGGGGCTTATAGCTGCCAAAGGTGCTCAATAAAATAAGAAAGAAAAAAAAAACTGCTACGCAATAAGACCCTGCCCGAGCCGCCATTGTGGCTCTGTCTGACGCACCACCATCTATAAGTACCTGTAAGGAACAGCGGCATGAAGGCAAGGCTGCATGTGAGGTGACGTAATGCAGCCGGCCATTTTGGATCAGCAGCAACAAATGAAGGGGGAAAAAGGAGAAGCGGGTGAAGAGATACCAGGAGTGGAAAGTAGCTAGTTTGACGTGCTTTAACTTCCATTTTATGTTTCTATATAATTCTCCATGCAAATATTAATATTTGTTAACAAAACCTAATTTGTTTGACAGCTTACTTACTAGTGAAAAGGGGCCATCCTCCCTCCAAAACTAGTCCTTTTGACACTCAAGCACATCTTGCTCCTCCTGTGCTTTTAATTAATTACATTTTTTGCCTTTTTGTCTCGACAGATAGATTTAGAGACAGACAGGAAACATTGTAAGAGAGAGAGAGAGACTGATAGAAAGGGGACGAGCCACCAGCTGGAATTGAACAGAGGATTTTACATCTTAACCACCAAAAAAACACCTGATGGAGTATATTCTTTATAATCTAGTATTACTTCTTTTACTAGGATGTGAATACTTGTTCCACCACTGAATATGTCATAACGAAGTTAGCAGTTTTATAGCATCCCTGTATTGCTTTTTTAGTGTATTGCTATCAACAAAACTACAGTCCTGAGCCCTTTGACACTCAAGCACATCTTGCTCCTCCTGTGCTTTTAATTACATTTATTTTTGCCTTTTTGTCTCGACAGATAGATTTAGAGACAGACAGGAAACATTGTAAGAGAGAGAGAGAGATAGAAAGGGGGACAAGCCACCAGCTGGAAGTGAACAGAGGATTTTACATCTTAACCACCAAAACACCACCTGATGGAGTATATTCTTTATAATCTAGTGTTACTTCTTTTACGAGGATGTGAATACTTGCTCCACCACTGAATGTGTCGTAATGAAGTTAGCAGTTTCATAGCATCCCTTTGTTGCTTTTTTAGTGCATCGCTATCGACAAAACTATCAAAAAAGTCCATGGAGGTTCATTGAATTGCAATTAAAATGTCAAAATATATTATTTCAATGTGCTACTTGTGACATTTATTCTTTCTTATGGTAAAAAAAAACCCATTAATAAACATCCAGAGAATGAAGAAATGACAAATTGTCTGATCAAAATCTTGCATTAGCATCAACTCGGGTTAACGTCTTCCCGTTTGTGAGCTCTACAACAAAACACAATCAATCAAACTGAATCATATGAATCCACCGTTTCAGAGCAGCTGCAGTTTTATTTTTAGTGGGAAAGCTGACATCATCCTGACACATGAGTCCTAACTCCTGCTGCTGCTGTAGCTGGATGCTTCTTTTTCTCCTCAGCTGACCACATTAGACTCGTCCATTTCCCTAAAAAAAGGCCCGTTCTTCCTGCAGCCGTTGCCCCCGGCGACCTATCAACTCTACAGATCACACATCCCAGCTGGAACCGGCCACAAACCACAACAACAAATTCCCAGCACACGGCTAATCTCGACGGAGGCTCTCGCGCTGCGGTATAATCTATAACACTTACTTGGCCGGCAACAAAAGACAAGATAATGTGCTTTATATATAGAGTCGACTAATCCTCTTAAGACACAAGCAGAGAGGATGTGGGGGAGGGAGGGAGGGGGGAGGGGGGGGAGGAGGGGGGGGGTGCGGGGGTTGTTCAGTCCCAGTCGCATGGGACCAAGTAATACATTAACTTAGATAAGATGGTTAAAGCTGTTTCTCCTCAAATTAAAATCAGTGGGTGGATGATGACATGGAATTTGCCCGGGTTTACGAGAGGCAATTAAGTTTTTTTTGGGGAGGTGGGAGGGTTGTTTAGGAGGACGGGGGAGGGGAAGGGAGGAGGGAGGGGAGGGGATCAGCTATCACATTATTCCTCTCTTTGATGCCCATGATTTTTATTAATCACTCAACAGTTGCTTCACTCCAGCGCGTGGCAGGGCGTCAGATGAAATATTTGTTTTTCCTCTCGCTTTGTGATGGATTTGGTCTCTCGCTGTCACGCGACTGAAAAAAAAAATCCCCCCAAATGTGTTGACTGGCTCCCCCTTTTTTTTTTTTTTTTTTTGTTGCCATGAAACTCTCTGTTCTTTCTCTAAGTTGACATCATGATGTGAATTTGAAATGAGTCCTCTTGTAAGTTTGAATATTTTTTTTTTGTAAAAACTGACAGCTGCTGACTGCAAAAAGAAAAAAAAAGTGTGCGCAGTAAGAAAAATAGGCATTTGTTACAAATTCATGGGAAGACAGGAAGGAAGAGAGAGGGAGGAAGGGGTAAAAAAAAACAGAAGAAGAAGAAGAAGAACAGAGAAATAAGATGAGGAAACACAAACAGAAGAAGAACAAACACTAATAAAATATGCAAAACTGACAAGTAACGCTACAATAATGCATGATGATGGAAAGAAAGAAAGAAGTGGGGGAGAAACATCAAAAAGAATTTAAAAGAAATGCATGAAAACTAATCAATGAAAGACGGAGAATGATGTAGAGAAGATAGAAGCAGCAAATCTATAAAACCTTTTCTACAGAGGACGGGTGGTGGGTGGTAAAAAAAATACATTAAAAAAGCATCACATTTCCCAGATTGTCACTATTGTGTGAACATCTTGCAACTCTGTTTTAGTTATGTTTATCTTTTTTAAACTTCAGCAGAAGGTCACAACAGTGGGCTGCGAAAAACAGTCTGACCTTTTAGGCTTTTTTAGAAAAGTCCCCCCCCCCTCGCTATTGTTTGTGAGACTTTTAGAGATGCATAGTTAACGGCTGACAGTGGGGCCATTATGTAACCCCCCCCCCCCCTTTCTGCTTTCTAACGTTGCTGTTGTAGGAGGATGGAGACGGTCTGGACCAATCAGAGCCGTAGTAGAGAGTCTGTATGTGTGGAGCTGTCCGAGGTCCTGAAACACACTTACAGCTTACAGTGTATGCGTTACGACAACTCCGCTGTTCTGGTTTATCTCCTCTCTCTGCTCTGCCTCCTCTTTCACAGCTAAATTGCAGTAATTGGCAAAAATTAGAAGGGAGGGAGGAAAAAAAAAATGTCAGCCAAAAAGCTCACAGCACACCCCCCCATTAACAATGAATCACACATTATCACTTCCTGTGATGATGAGCATCCAGTGACGGACAAACTGCTCTGAATTTCTGTGTTTTGTTTTTTTTTCCTCTTTATTCCCTCAGTGGAATAAAAATATGAGCCCCAAAAATTAAAGCAACTCCTCATCAGCAGCACTCAATAAAAGCAGTCCATTTGGACAGGTTTCATGTGTGTTAATCAGCGCAGTTGCAATTAAAACGGAGCCCATTTGTGTGTTAAGGCAGAATTTACAGTCTACAGTCCAAAACACTAAATGGAAACTGATAAATTAAGCGAAATGAAAAAGGACATTTGACTTCTAGCACCTGTAAACCGAATAAGCTAATTTTTCTCTGCTGAGTCACTGGACGTGGCAGAAGACCAAGGCAGACATTTTGGTCATCTACAGTTTGACTACACTCATCTACCGTGACCATTTGAAGCAGGAGATTTCAAGTAAATTGACTAGACTGGAAGTTCATGCATCTTTACGCTAAGCTAAGCTAAGCTAAGCTAAGCTAACTGGTTGCTAATTCTCTGCAAGAAAGCAAATAAGCGTGTTTCCTGAAATGTCAAGCTAGTGCTTTTATGGTTTCATTATGTTAACTAAGGTAATGATGAGAGTGAGAGTCGGTTGTAATCACAATGTTACAACCGACGCCAGAGGTTTTACGGCGCGCTGATAACATCTCGCTACTTACACCTTTGCTCGTGGGAGGACAGTCGTTGTTTGTGCGCATTTTTTATGAAGATGACGGTCTACTAGAAGAAGCAAATTAGCAACAGGCTTCACAAGAGAAATTGTTTTCCCAGAGTGGGAAAAGTATCTTTTCAAACTAAACTACTTTGAAGAGGATTTAAGTGGAATATGAGCATTCAAGAGGACGCTTATTTCCATCACCTACACAAAAACGCATTAATCACCGCAGCCGCATCCAATCACATCCACATCTTTAAGCGAACAGTCTCTCTCCTTTGTTCCCCCCTTGCACATCATTTGCATATTAGTCTCTATTATTATAACAAATGCAGCAATCACCCTGACCAGACTGCGGCCCGCATACCGAACTGACTACTTGACAGAAACACGGAGGAACACTTCATTTCATTCCTGTTATCTCTAACGCGACGCCCGCCACCCCCCCCCCCCTGCTGAGGAGGCCGTCTCATCCGGCGGAGACAAAGCAAAAGGTACCTAAAGAAGTTCAGACCTCGCCGTCTCCACATGTGACCTTGGTGCATCAAAACGCAGGCATCATATCGTGTCGCGGGCACTTTAGCTAGGATTGAGCGTTCATGTAAAAAACAACAGAGCCCTCCGCTCTCTGCAGCGGCGGCACAGGGCTGCAAAAGGGAGTCGTTTCCTCCTGAACACAACCCTGGTGCAAATCTCAGGGGTAATTAGTATCTTTGTGCCTATTGAACACATCAAAAAGCCCGCTCTGTCACATCTCTCGCCGGCAGCTTCATAATGCATAGAGAGAGAGAGAGAGAGAGAGGCAGGAGTAGGGGAGGAGGAATGAGGAGGTGTTGCCGAGGGGTGGTGGGCGGTTGAAGTGAATAGCTATATATTGCAATTACGCCGGCGCTCGACAGAATGCGACCGAGGTTCAATAGAGATTTTCATCTGCAGGGTAGGAGAGGGTAAGAAGCCTGCTTATAGAAACTGTGGGTGTAATGAGATGTACAGAAACACACACACACACACACACACACACACACAAAAAAGATGAGGGAGAGT
Organism: Euthynnus affinis; assembly: GCA_029490765.1. NCBI lineage: Eukaryota > Metazoa > Chordata > Actinopteri > Scombriformes > Scombridae > Euthynnus > Euthynnus affinis. Next base: position 26,072,684 of record CM055849.1, read on the forward strand.
GAGATGAGAGGAAAAAGGAGTGCTATATACAGACATGTAGAAAACACACACAGAGAGCGAGATGAGAGGGAAACAGAATAAATAGATTATAAAAGGTTTAAAGGGAAGAAGGTGATGGTTCGGATAAGAAGATGTGTAGAAAATCTCTGGTAGGATAACAAAAAAAAAGTTGTAATGTAAAGGCAAAGAGTGGATTTCACTGCTTTTTCTTGTTTAAGGATAAATCAAATGATTATGGGCCATTCCTAGCCTTGCATATGAAAGCTCTGATTGGTTGGATTCCCATATATGTGAGCACAACACCAGACATATTTGAAATACTGATTATGGGCAAAAGGTTGGCGGTCTGAACCAGTTAACACCGATGAAACCCTTCCTTCTAAACGTGATTTGCTTATATTACTCAATCCAATCATGATTTCAGTCAGAATCTATAAACAACTCGTGGACACGTTAATGTGAGTTTCATCGATTCACTCGTCAAAGTCATTCGAAAACTATTTCTCATCGAGGACAATCCCCAATCCTCCTTAAAGTCTTTAAACATATCCTTCAAATCCATCAGTTAAAACTTTTTTTCCCAAAGTCACAAAACACTAAATTCATTCACATATCATGTCCTTGGTGATTTAGAAGGGTTATATCCTTAGTATTAGGTAGGGATCACCCAACTGTGACGTCGTAAGTCCCACATGGGGAGCCGTCATTAGTTGACTCCTAAACGTCTTACGTCCTGTTTGGAAAGTTTCTTTTTCTACTTCTGTGCTCAGAGCTCTTAAATACTAAACAGATATATCCATAAACAAATGCAGAAATGCACTTTACTCCCTCTGATGTTGTACTTCTTTGTACCGTTACAATCTTTAACTGTCTTTAAGGGAGGGGAAAGTATTGAAATTTCAAGTTGGATGCATATAAAACATGTTTGTGCCCCCTTGTGACAGTCTCCACTCCATCATGCACCATGTGAGATCTCCCCAGGACTCGTTATAAAAAGGCATTTACATTTTTGATTCCCTCATTACAACAAGTGTCCTTGTCAAGAAAACTTACCAGTATCATGTGACCGGTGGAGATGTCCATGTTGGAGTGGGCGGGCTCTTCGCTCCAGGAGGAGATGCTGCTCCGCGCCGAGGGGCTGACGGCCGGGCCGCCGTCGCTGAACTGCGACGACACGCTGTTGATCCTGGAGGAGATGGGCTCCGGACGCTCGGCCGGAGGTTTGACCGCCATTCGCTGCCGGCAGAGCTCCTACGGGGAGGACAGGAGGGGGACGGGTTATATTCAAGTGCCAATGAAACCCTTCAAACTAGTCATGTAAGCTACTTGTTGAACCACAAAATCTCAATTCAATCCGCTCACATGTGTGGAGAGTCGATGTTTATTGTTTATTTGATGGCGTCTTTATTTGGCTGCAATTACAAGACTTGACCCTTCATAAGTCCAAACCCTTTAAAAAATGACAAACTAGGGCAAGTAAATGAAATAAAACCTTTCTAAACCTTTTGCAGGGCTTCACACACAAGTTACGGTTGTCAGACTGACATGAGTCCACATGAAACCACCTGTGAAGGGTCATCATGAAGACATCGTCTCAAGTTTTGCTAATCAAACTGATGAAGCTTCTTTTTTTTGGACCCAGCGTATTGTTTTTGATTCACGCAGGACCTATAAATAATCACGCCGGTCATCGTCATAGGCCGGAGGATTATGTCTCTATTGCTTATTCATGAGAGTCCTCACTAGTTCGGCTCTTTCTTTTTTCTCTCTGTACTTTAAAGTTAAAAAAAAAGCTGGAAATGATATCAGCGGCTTAATGAGTGACTATGAGTGTGAGGGGTAGATCCAGGCAACAGAAAAATGGAGGAACTGTTATCCAAATTGGCCTCATTAATGTGTTCTGACCTTCATGCAACAAACTTTCAGAAGTTACGGGGCTTTTGTTACTCGCTTCTCGTGCAAGAATAATGAGAATTAATAGGAGTAAAAAAAACCATGAGTAGCTTAAGGGTAATAGGTAGGAGAAGATGGAGAAGTTGAGCGATGAAAGACACGGCTGCTCTAACTGGCCGGCTTCCAGGACGTCAGTGGGGAAAAAACAGCATGGCGCGCTCAGCAAACCTTCCCTTGATAAATAAAAAAAAACTTTAGCATAAGTTTTTTTGGCAAAGCGTGGCAGCAGTCTCTCAGCTGCTAAAAAAACAACGTCTTCATTCATTCATGCGCCGAGGCAGAACTGTCATCTCCCGTCTGCTGGAGACACTGAAGACTACAATGAGACGCTGACATCATGTTGAAGTTTTCCCCCTCTACGCCTTCTCTACACGACTCCCCGGCAGGGGGACTTCAACGAGCCGCCATGAACGACTATATCGCTTCATGCAGGAGACGAGACGACGGAGAAGAAGAAGAGTCTTAATGTGGAACTGTAATATCATGCATGTCAGTAAGTAAGAAATATTGCAAAGACCAACGAAGGCTGAGACGCCGTTATGTTTCAAAAAGTCAAGACGTTAAACATCTCAGTGTACTAACATGAGCAAATCCGATTTAGGTCGCGTAATGTAATAATTTGCACTCATGCTGCAGTAATATGACTAAGAAATGTTTTACCACAGTCATATATATCTGCACAGACCACTCAGGAGAATCACGCCTTTAAAGAAAGAACAAAAAGTACCAAAAATTGGAGCGATGCAACCCTTCAAAATCTACTGAAACCTATTTTTTAAAGTTAACGCCTGAAACAAAGTTAAAGCTTGTGAAGCGAGGCCTAAACATGGGGGCAACAGAAGCAAACGTTTTCATCATGAGAGTGATATTGAAAAACCTGAAGCTCCCAAAATGTGCATAATCTGGGATTCTTAATAAAATGAAGTTATAATAATAACTAAGTTCAGGAACAAGACCACGCCTCGCTCCTCCACGCCAATTCACAACACCTGTGCCTCGTTAATCATAACCAATCGTACCTCCGGCACACATACCGGCGCGCATATATAAGCACACCCAACCTCCATCTCTCCCGTTCGCCTTTCACAGCAAGAAGGTCCTGGGCTACGAACTCAACCAGGGCCGGGGCCTTTCTGTGATGAGTTTGCATATTCTCTCCGTGTTCGCGTGGGTTTCCTGCACTCCGGTTTCCTCCCACCATAAAGACACGCACAGTAGGGCCTATCATTTCTTCTCAGTAATTCTACTTTCTCCCTCAATCATAGGAACCACCGGGGGGATGATGAAGCAAACGTAATTGCTCATCGAGACGTGTCCCCCACCCTGAGTCTCCATCCCCGGGTTCCTAGACGTTCCGGCCTCAACTCAACCTCCACCCGGTCACTATCTTCCACCTCGATTCCCCCACGATGGCAACCACAACCGGCGAACAATGCTTCCCTCCGACATGACTCCTAATCAATCTTGTTGTTCTAAATAAACTACTTAAACTATATACAAATGGCGTGGTCTAAGTTAGTGAATAGAATATAAAAATCATAAAGATGTGCACCGTCTTTTCCTTTCTTTAACTGATATGAGTCACAGATATACAGTGATCGTCAGGGGGAGAACCTGCTGCATATCGCTGTCCATCACAGAAAAAGACGACAGTTAATGCATCGGTAATCGATGTTTCCAATCAATGTGTCCTTGACTGAAACAGTAAACGTCCGCCGCCCAATCCTGTACGAGCACATCATATTCTTGCCCCGTGAAGTTAAAAGAACACAACGATAAACGTCTCTCTCTGGGCACCATCCTTTTTATATCTGAAACCATACATCACGTACGTCAGCTTACAAGGACGAGCGAGCGTAACGGGAGAGAGACCCGGGGGCCGAATCTCAGCGGGGAATCTGTGTTTCTTAATGAGAGAGATGCCGATGATTAACCGACGGCGCGTTTGATTGACGGCGGAGGTAATGCGAGCGGGCCGGCCTTCATTAGTCCGTATCTGATCTGACTGATGTTCTCGTAGGTCGGCGCGCTGACACTGATCTATGAGCGCTCGGACACAGGCTCATGAAATGCGTGCGGGTTATTAAAGCGCTCGAGCACCTGGCCTGGGGAAACTGACGGACCTGCTGGCGGGAGGCAAACACACAGGAAGCACCGAACCAGAGCTGAACACACTCTGAATCGCTGTGTTTATAGATGTTGTCAGGTTTTCTGAAAGCTTATAAAAGAATAACCCTTGTTTCTACCTTGATTAACATTATGTTTTTGTGTTAATGCGTTATTTTATATTATATTTTAAGCGGCAGAATGATAATTAATTAGCTGATTGACAGCAAATCATCAACAATCGTGATAACGGTTTAATTATTTCAGGCAATTAGCGAGAAAAAAAAAGACCAAATATTCACAGACTCCAACGTCAACTGCTTGAAGATGGCACCTAATGTTCATTTTTAACTATTTTAATAAACACTTTTTTTTTTAAAAAATGGGCCCAGACTGAAATATCCCAACAACCCTTGGATGGATCACCATAAAATTTTGGAAGAGACGTTCATGGCGCCCAGACAATGAAGCCAACTGACTTCGGTGTAATAAAAAATTTAATCAATATTCTGTTTCAAATGATTAATGTCTTTAATAGTTAGCAGAATGATGACTGAATTAATGTGCAGCGAGGCTTCCTGTTAAGAGTCTTCCTTCACCCTGTCAGGTCTTATTTAGGGTGTAATGACCAGTTCAATGGATGTATGTTGGGCGACGTAAAGTATAATATAGCATTGATTTTCAGCACCCAATTTGGCTACAATATGTCACATTTGGAAAACAAATAACCAACAATAGCACTTATATTGAACATCCTGTGTTAAAGCTGTCGATATCTGATATCCTATTTATTGTTTTCCCCCCTTCTGTCTTGTAAAAAGTTAAAATGAAGCATCACTCCATGTTTTATAGACTGTTATTATAGTTAAAAGTGGAATCTCCATATCAGAGGTGAATCACATTAAGCGGCCACTTTTGGAGTATTTAGTAAAAAGGCAAATATTTGCCTCATAAATTGGTTTAACCCGAACCTTCCTGGTGGATAAATACACCCGTTTGCCTGGTTTCCTGTCTGCATTACATCCCACCAGCAACACAATGAGCATCAGGCACACAACACACATGCATCGTGGGTGTTTTGTCGTGGGGGGAGGGAAACACATGATCAACAACATTCATATTTCAACAAGCCCACGCGGTGAACTCTGCCGCCGCCGCAGCAAATTCTTTTATGATGTAATTAAAACTGCCCCCCCCTCCCCCCCCCCCCCGAGAGCCAATTAGACGACAAAAAGGCAAAAAAAAATCTGATGGAACAATATAACCCAGGACAGGTTTAGAGTCTAAACAGTGTAAATTTACAGCACCTCTGAAGTCCCGACACACCTCTGAAGTCCCTCCCCTCCCACCTCCCCTCCCCTCCCCTCCCTGAGCTGCGTCTGTACGAGCAGCACAAGTATCTTTATTTCCACTGTATCGATTTTCAGCAACACACACTTCATCAGGTGGCGAGACGCGTTACATTAATCACTGTGGTTTATGACCTGGACGAGTCTGGGTAGGATTTTCCAGCCTTGTCTCAATAGTAGCCTTTTTTTTTTTGTGGATTTGTGGATTCATGCTGTAAATGACGAGAGTACGTGAGGCTAACGCTAACAGTAAGACTCTCTGTGTGATGGTAGTTAAAGATGCACCTACACATGAAACCTTGTATTGTTTCCTCTGTCCCATTAAACAGTTTTAACTTCAGTAGTGTATGAAAATCAAAATTTCAGTCTTGAAACTTTCTCCAGACGGGACAATTGATGGATAATAACAGTCACGTACAGACATCGTCGGTGCTTCCGAGGATATCCATTATTGACAAAACGAATTGGTACAAACGGTACAGAAACAAGCAAATTGTTCCAAAACAAAGGTGGATAAACGTTCGGGCATGATGGATCACCAATCTCCAGCGAGCTACGAGTCTTTGCAAACTGATTTTTTTTACAAAATGAATGCAATCAAATTAGAAAAACCCCAATGTCTCGTCTGGCGGGTCGGGGAGACGTATCGCAGCGTTTGGAAAAAACAACCAGGAGAGATTTGAAGTGAACTACTCTCGTGATCCTTTAAGCTGCTTTGAGATAAGCTTCTCTTCTCAATAACTGAATTGTAAAAGTATAATTAAGCCTGCTGTATATAACAGTCTACATCATTGCACTCTGAAGGATCACTGATCCACAGAGTGTCACAAAAGCACTTTATAATATATGTATTCACTCGGAGAGGAACTATTTCTCTTGCATGAGAAAAAAAAATCTAAACATGCAAGTTTCTTGTCCCGGAGCTCATTTAATTTAGTGGCCTTAAAACAAAGTAAAAGCACTGACACAAAGACTTCTTCAGTGGAATCAATGAACGTCACTAAAAGGTACAAGAAAGGAGAGAGAGCGCTCACCTTGAACGCACAACGAAAAGAACATCAGAAAATGTGAAGTTGAGAGACGTGCAAATGTGTTGTGCATGATCAGCGTCTCGACAGAGCTCGTGTGTCTCGTCAGCCCTCCCCTGCATGAAAAAAAGTCCCCGACAACCCCCTCTCATGGGCGTCATGCCAGGGGAATCCACTCGGCGCCACGTGACCGTCTCGAATCATGCATCACCCCCGGGGGGCAACAACGGCGGGCGTGTCAGTGTCAGTGTCAGGAGGCGTGTGCCACCCAAAGCACCGCTTCTAATATAAAAGCCTGTTATAATAGGGAGGTGCGCTGGGGTTTTTTGGGGGGTCAGGGGTGTGCCAGCAGGGCCCACTGAGGACCCATAGAGGCGCCTCTGTTTACATGCCCTTCTGACCAAAACAAATGTAGGGGGCCTTCACCCGAGCGCTTTGTCTGTGTGCTCAAAAACAAACAAACAAATACAAAAGGGGGAGCGCGATACAATATGGTGGAACGGGGAGGCGCGTATGGAGTGAAGGAACGAAAAGGAGCAAGAAGAGGAGAAAGGATACTAATACAACTAGACCCTAACCCTTTCACTATTCATAAACATATTTGCATGTGACCATTTTCCAATTAAGACAAATAGGAAAAACCTCTGACGCTCAAATATAAGATTAAAGTCGACGCAACTGACCTGCTGACATTGAATATTCTTTCAATTTCATTATTTATTGTCACCATTAAACAGTAAACGGCATGTTAAGTCACTGCTTTCTTTATCTTATTATTTCAATAATGTTTATTCTTATGGTAGAAACCATAGCAGCCACCATGCTAGCTAGCTGCCTCGCTAACCGGGATTAGCATCGACTCACGTTTCCAGATTTACGGCTAGCACTTAAATTTGCTTTGCGCTAGCACAGGAGTGAGGCGTCACATTATTTATTCTGCCATATTTAGCGACAAACAACACTAGTTTGTTTGAATTATGTCAGAGTTATGAAGGACAGGCCACTTACAGTGCATTAGCCTGCACATGGCTAATTACCTGCTAGCCAAAACAGAACATTGCTATCGGACAAAAAAACCTATTAAACATTTAAATATGTTAGACCAATGTGTTTTAAGTTACATATCCCGTCAATATATGAGCAACTGCAGTGCTTTGAAGCTTTGGGTATAAATCTACTTGGTAAGGGTTGTTATAAAGATCTAAGTTAATTATTGGTTGACGGGACGCTAACGCTGATCTCCAGTGTTAAAGCCACACTACATTAGCATCACACTACCTCTAACACTGGCTTTGGATATAATTCTCCTCTGCAGAATCATCCAATACGCACATAAATCCCTGGGAAGTTTTTTTTTTTAATGTCGTCCAGCGTTTATTCCTTCTGGCACTGGCTGTTACGCCACGTAGTAAAAGGACTTTGAGAAGCAGTTTGTGCAAAATTGAACATAATATTTCCAAAATGAGTCATCATCTGTGAATTTAATACATTTAGACTCATTTAACTTTGCATCTTTGTTATATTGAAGCCTCTTTGTGGGATGACCGGGCTGCACAGGACACCAAAATCCCATGTATGCTACCGCTAATCCTATGCACTATTACTAATGACATTCTTCACTACTTGGCTTCCCAAAGGTAACGCAGTGGTGTAATATTGATCAAATCTATTAAATGTAATCAATCACAATACATATAAGAGGTAGACGATGCTGGTTGGAATAGATCTGGTCATTGTATTTACCGAAAAGCAGAGAATAAGAGAAAGAAACCATCGAAACGGACAGAAAATAAAATAAAAAAAACAGAAGTGACACGCAGAGAAAGGAGCTGCAGGACAGTCAGGGAACAAGAGTTATTGTTTGCTTGTTTAATCTAAATTGAAATGTACTGGAAATGTGTTTTGCACTTATTCTTTGGCAGTGTAAGCTGATGTTATCGTGCCAGAGAAGGTCCTTGAAATTAAATTGAGACCCAGAGAGGAAACAGACACAGCGAGTGTGTGAGAGGCAGGCTGAGGGAAGCAAAAAAAAAAAAAAAAAAAATGATGCTGAAAAATAACTTAACAAGTCATTTAATCTTGTCTAGAGGCTTAAAAGCTTGACAAAAATATGGAAATGTGTTAATATAACTTCACTAGTTTCAAAAAAACCCTTCTCATGTTTCAAGAAATTTCACGGCGCGGTAGACAATATCTCTAAATAAGATGATAATGCTTGAAGATAATATCGCTTGATTTGAGGAAAACCCGTGCAAAAAAAAAAAAAAAAGTTCCCCTGCAATCAGTCGCACAGATCTGCTCAGTTTCTTCTACTTCAAGACAAAAAAGGAGAAAAAAAACAACAAAAAAAAAAAGACTTTTGGGAGCAGATAAAAGTTTGAATCAGATGTAACGATAAACAGAAAGCGACACTGACTCCCATGTCGGCTGCGGAGTAATCCAGGGATTCGCTGACTGACTGACTGACTGACTGACGAGCATCATCCATCCATCCACCGCCCGCCCGCCCGCCCGGCGCCGAGACACGCCACACACACGCGCGCGCTCTCCTCCGTCGACGCCTGTCAATCAACGTCTCCTTTGTCACTGTCGGCCAATCCCATGTCGCGGTTTCGCAGGGACCGTTTGATTGACAAGCCGGGGAGAGCTGAGGAGCGGAGGAGAGAGCCGGTGGAGGAGGAGGATGTGGAGGGATGGTGATGTGTGTGTGTGTGTGTGTGAAGCGAGGCCTCGAACAAACGGACCAAGGGCAAGAATCATTAACATGCTGTATCTGGCGAGTGTGTGCACGCATATATACGAGTGTGTTTGTACATGTTTGTGTGTGTGAACGCCGGTCTGACAGTCGGCGCGAAGGAGCTGCAATAGTACGGCCGTCAGGCAGCCTGCCGCTTCCTGTCTGCTTTAATTGCATGTAGCCCTGGAGACTGCACACACACACACACACACACACACACACACACACACACACAAACACAGACAGAATCCAGCCCAGGGAACCCCCTCTACACAGCAGCGCTGACAAAGAGACGAGGCTTACACGGCTAAGATGGGGAGCCGAACACTGAGGTCTTTCACTGAGGATGACGGCGGCTCGCTGTCGAGACTCGATAAAGACGACAGGAGGAGAGAGAGAGAGAGAGAGAGAGAGAGAGAGAGAGAGAGAGAGAGAGAGAGAGAGAATCAACTAGCAAGAAGAGCTTTGGGGGAGTCTGAGCAAAGCAGGGCGCTACCGAGTAAACTACCGAGAGTGAGCGAACGTTTTTGTTGGGTATGAATCAGATAAATAACGCGTCTTCAGTGTGAGTTTTTAATTAGCAATTAGAGGCTTAAAGTCGATCTCGAGGGCAAGCGACCGTGAAGTTCCTCAAAACGAGAGAAAGCAAATATTTTATGTAGATAAGACGGAAGGTGTATAGCCGAAATGTCAGACTGTCATTGGACATGTTGAATGTCAGACAGTCTCTTCTTTTATTAGGTAATTCAGCCCGACGACAATAACGAAACCCCCCCCTGTAAGACTATAACGTCTTCTGCTTTTATGCTTCCATCATCTTCCTCTCAATGTGCAGAAACGAGCATGATGAATCCCCCCCCCTGATGCGATGAGGTAAACCTTTGACGCAGCAGCAGCAGCAAAGTCTATTTCAGGAGTTAAAAAAAAAATCCCCGGAGAAGAGCATAAAATGTAAGCACTTAGAGGGGGGGGGGGGATGGGGGGGGTGGGGCTCATTATAAAATCAATGCTCACAGGACCACTCTCATTTAAAAACATGGTGGGGGGAAAAAGGTCAAAGAGAGAGAGAGAGAGAGACGGAAAAAAATCTCAATCTAATTCTTTGCTCAAAAAGCCACTTAATATTGGATTCTGTAAATTAAATTTCACACCCAGGCTATTCCGGCCAAAGGATAATTACAGCGAGCAGAGAGGAGGGTGGGGGGGGTGGGGGGTGGGGGGATGACTTGAGGTGGAAAAACCTGTTGGATTGGTGATATCGCTTCATGTCTCAAACAACAAATTATATGCAAGGGGGGGGGGCGAAGCAGAGCCAGCGATCATCACAAAACGTCACGACAATATAATAAAGGTTGATTTGATGAAGCGAAAATGAGGAGAACGTCACCAACGTTTCCACGGTGAAGGGGTTTATTTCCTTTTTTAACCCCTCACCATCACTAACAGAGCGAAAGGTTTCAACCACCAGGTCAGTTTTATCTAAAACATTAAGCCTGTTCTGGGACATTTTCAGTTTTTATTTATTTATTTATAAGAGAATTAAAAAAAAACTGGTGTAAACTGATAATAAAAAAAAAGCTCAGTGGTGCTAAAAAAAATACACTAATGTGGACATAAAAATTCAATTTGCTGCTTTTTAATTGCTTCGACGCTTGTTTTATTTCTCTCTCTCTCGCTACATTTTGTCTTTTAGCTGATGCATCTTCTGGGCTGCCTCAAGAGGAGACCAAAAAAAAATTAAAGCACCTCTAAAAATGATCTAAATAAACCAGATTAAACTTTCAAACCCCAGTAAACAAATACAACCTGTTCACGAGTGATTGCAAAAACATAACAAATGCAAATCTTTAAATCAATAAATGTTGCAGTAGCACCTCCTACCTGATAGGTGGCGGTAGCATCGCTGCCGGTATCCGTCCCCAGGTTGGTGAGCTTCTCTTTGAGCTTGTGGTGGGAGCGGTGGCGGAGGCAGTAGACCACGGTGGACGCCAGGAGCACGCCGACGATGCACAGGATGGACACCACGGTGAGGACGAGGAACTTGGTCGACTCCGCCTGGCTGTACTTGGTGGGGATTTGTTTGATCTGGCTCCCCTGTGGGGGAAACAGAAGAAGAGATAAATGGTCGATAATACATTTCTATTATTGGTTTCCCAGTGCAGCGCTAAAGGTAGAGAGGTGGTGCAATCATGACAGCAGCTGCTTTGGAATAAACTACGGGGGAAGTGCGCACACACTCTTCATTCAACCCTGCCAAAACTTTACACCAGGTGATATCGCTGATGAATCAGATGAGAGGGAATAATCTGCAAAAAATCATCTGGCAGGAGTGTTTGATTGGAACAAAAAAAGGGCTGCAGACTCTCAGAACTTCATAACCCACCGTTTTTTGTTTTTTTTTTGATACATCTACTAGATTAAAGCACCACATGCCTCAAGTGACAGACACTGATATTACTACAGCAGCGGTTCTCAGAGTGGGGTCTGGCAGAGTCTGGGTCCACAGGGCCAAAAAAGCGGGAATAATCATTTATTTTTTCGCTGTAATTCCTTCCATAAGTAACACAATGACAGATTGTATGACTGTTGGGTTTCATACTTTCTGTAATAAAACATCTAAAAGCAAAAAAAAACCTTTATCAGATCGGAGACCCTCGGCCTATCAAAAGGGGGGCCCGTGGTCTCATTTGTGTCAGTTTAGGGGTCCTTAACATGAAAAAGTCTCTGAAACCACTCAAAAGCATTAATTAATTTGGCTTCCAATGATTTTCCCTAAAAAACCTTTTTGATCCTACATCAGTAGATAAAAGTGTTAATCACATGATTCCTTTCTTTTTCTTTTTTTTTTATCTTTTTTTTTTTTTTTTTTTTTAGGAAAAGACATAAATATGCATATCACTGTG